>PVLA01003145.1:0-227163 GCA_004027455.1 Hydrochoerus hydrochaeris
AGGAGGAGGAGGAGGAGGAGGAGGAGGAGGAGGAGGAGGAGGAGGAGGAGCAACACAAAATAAATGTTTTATGTAGTGTCCTATACAGAAGTGTTGTCTGCTGACGCAGAAGCATTCCAAATTTGAGAGGCGTCCTTGTGAGGAGTCCTGATAGCCCGAACTAAACCACTCAACTTCATGGCTTACAACTTCAAAGTCAAGTAAGTGGACTTCTTTGGAATTCAAGATTTTCAGATTTGAAATGAATAGACCCCAATTGTGTTTTGTATTAAATGAGACATACTTTAGTCACTTGGAAGACCATCAATAACATCATACCAAAAATTTAATTATGATACTGTGGCTAATTTTTTTTTACTGTTCTGAATAATATACTAAATTAAATAATTGGCTAGGATGCCATTTATATTTAGTTTATATAAATAATTGAAAGTAGAATCACTGACATACATTTGCTTTAGTTATGAGTTTTGATTCATGCCTCCAGATTTCTTTCTCAAATCCCTCCACTAAAAGTTTCCATTTATTTCATGAGAATGTGTATTTAGTCAGTGTTTTTAGTCAGAAGTATTACTTGTTTTATTTGAAACAAATATTACTTATTTCAAGTTTGGAAACTAATAGTTTAAAAATATGCTACTGGGTTGGGGATTTAGTACAGTGGCATAAGTGCTTGCTTTGCAAGTGCATGGTTCATGAGTTCGATCCCCCCCAAAAAAGCTATTATTATTACCAAAAAAAGCTATTATTTTTTCCCAATAACATTTTGATGATGTCCTAACACATTACTTAATAAGTTATCAGTTTGAATAAACATTTTGAACCTACATCTGTTAGAGTTTTGTGGGTTTATTGCAATTATATTTGTATTTTTGCTTGCAGTTATTTTTGTATGTAGAACAGGCAGAGCAAAGGTTTATCTACTTTCACTTAACCAAATTTATTTACATTTCCATTTTTATTTTTTATTTTAATTTCACATTTAAAAATTGAGCCACTTTTAAATTGTATACCACAGAAAAAATGAATACATGTGTATATCACATCGTGCATAAAAATATGAGTATGTATAATATTAAACTGACTCTCAATTTCACATGTTAATGCTTTCTTTAATGTTCAGCATTCATGTATAAATGATAAAAATAAAACACAGAATAATAAAGCCTCACATATAAAATAGTGAAATATGGCTAAATTCTGCACGTTTCTTTTCTCTGAGTAAACTGAATGAGTAAAATGAATGAACTAGCCAGGTTTATAGGATTGTTAGAAGCTGAAGAAACAAATGCAGAAGATACATTGTGGGTATCATGGTTTATCATGAAATAACATGGGGTTAAAGCATCCATGCTTCTCTACTAAATCTTAGCTCGACCATACAGTAGGAAGTTTCTGTCTGCTGTCTCAGTACAGCAGTTCACAGCATATTGAAAGGCCATATGTTTCAGACTAAACAATTATGTGTTAAGAATTGGTCTTTAAAAACAGTTCTACTCATTACTGCAGGGCAGTTCCAGTGATGATGTTTTGTGGTTATTATCTGTTACGTTAGTTGTATTTTTCTTATTCCTCAAGTATTTAGTGAACTAGCTGAAATATTTGATTTCTATGAAATTAATGCAGTTTTTATGCATAAATATAGAGACTTTGACTTTTAAAAAAACATTATACTGTCAAGCTAGATAACATCCATGAGCAGTAGTCTTATTCATCAGGATTCTCTGTATTAAAAATTTTCTTGTATTTTAAGACACTCTGTAAATTGAAAAGATACAGGCTTGGCTTGTCAGTGGCATACAAGTGATAAATTATATTAAACTTCTTTCACGATATATTGGCTACTCCAAAAGATATGGTAATCCTGTAGAATTTAAAACACTATGACCAGTTCCCAATGACCTTTCATATCTTCCAATAAGCATATTTGTCACTGGTAATTTTTTTTTTTTTTTTGTACTGGGGATCGAACTCATGACTTTGTGCTTGCCAGGCAGGTGAGCAAAATCCCTGGTACAAGGTTGTTTGCTTTTTTTTTTCTTTTTCTTTTTTTTTCTATTTTCTTATTTAAAGAAGAAAATGACATAGAAAGAGGGTAGAGATAATATAATTTCAAAAAAAATCCAGTAAGAAATCACTAGTTGATAATTACATATTTTCCTCTTACAAGTATTTAAGTTACACAAGTAAAGCATACAGAGTGGACATTTAAACAGTGAGACTGCAATCAGTTCTGTTCATCTATCCAACAAAAACTTAGTAATATGGTCATCAATCCTACACACTTAAACATACATGCAGTTATATCCTTTAGAATACTTTCTTTTCTGCTCTTTTTTTACAATAACTATAATCAATTCTCATAAATTGTTTAGAAGTTCTACACATGTATAAGTCTCTATATGTATACCTAGCCTTTCTGTATTAGAGGGAAAAACAAATCAAACAAGTGAACAAAACAAATTCCTAGAAAAACAAGAAATAAAAAGGACATATAAAACCATAATACTAGGTGATCTATGGTAGTTACTATGATATCTCTTGTCATTTTCAATAAAACTGTATCATCAGACATAGTATAATTAAACTTAACAGTACATAGCATTATTAATAAAAACCAAACATTGGAGACATTATAGGACTTCAAAGGCAGTTAATAATCAAACCAGAATGGGTATCCTATTGAATCTTGTCATCTTCAGAGTAGTTGCCTCTACTCTCAGACTTGATACTATAAAGCATACCAGATTCAAATAAAATCAGTCAAGACAAAACAGCGATATAGCCAATCTTCTCTACCTCATCTCTGCTATGCTATGATTCTGTCATTGTTGTTTACTTTTCTCCTTCATTCCACTGTCTGCCCCTTTCATTGAGGCCTTTCTGCCATTGTTTCTGGAATACTGGTGATTTTTTTCTCTCTTTCTAGAATGTCCTTCAATATTCTTTGCAGGGTTGGATTGGTGGTCACAAACTCCCCCAGTTCCTCTTTGTCATGGAAGTATCTTGTCTCTGCATTAATTTTGAGAGACAGTTTTAGAAGGTACATCAATCTGGGTTGGAGGTTATTTTCTTTCAGGGCTTGGATTACTTCTCTCCAAGCTCTTGATTTGATAATTTGCATGGAGAAGTCCACTGTGATTCTGATGAGTTTTCCTTTATAAGTGATCTGTTTCTTTTCTCTGCCCACTTTTAATATTCTGTTCTTGTGATAGATTTCTGGGATCCTGACTATTATATGTGTGGGTGTAGATTTGTTTTAGTTGTAGCTGGAGTTCTGTATGCCTCATATATCTGAACATCACTTCTGTTTCCTATGCTTAGGAAGTTTTCTTTAATTATTTCTATGAATAGCCTTTTTATTTCATTTATATTTGTCCCTGCTTCTTTGTTCACATTTTTTATTCTTAAGTTATAAATCCTCTTGTTGTCTTCTAGCCTTTGTATCATTACTTCTTAGTTCCTTGCTATTTTTAAGAGATCCTTCCTTTCACTATCATACATTGCAAATCTATCTTCAAGTTTTGAAAGTCTGTCTTTAGTTTCTGTCAAGAAGTTTTGCCAGCTTTCAGTGGATTTTTTAATTTCCTGATATTCTCTTTGGATCTGTTTCATGTATTCTAGATTTTGTTTATATTCTTCATCAAAGGCTTCTCTCCTTTCTCTGGGTTCCTCCATTCTTCCATTTGTGTCTTCTTGAGGAGTGTCCAGCATTTCTTTTATTAATCTTCTTATATCTTGCTTTACCTCCGTTAGAATTTCAGATTTAAATTCATCAATGAGGTCACGGAAGTATTTCTTTATTTGTGTTGAGGCCCTCGATCTCCTCTGTATTCACCTCTCCTGGACTTATTTTCCCTGGGTCAGCAGTTGGAGGTTTTTTGTTGTTTCTTTGTCTTGTCATGTTTCTGGCTTATCTCAGACAGTTGAATGGTGGAGGTCTCAGGTCCTTTTCATATTGCTTACAGTTTTTCTGAAGTGTACTGGTTAGGGGGATTGCTGCCCTTTCCAGTTTGCTGTTGATCTGTGAGGTGCATGCAAGGGCAATGTGGACTGGCCCCTCCACTCTAAGCCGGTCAACCAGTGAGTGCCTTCAGCACATTAATCTGGGATGTCACAGTTTCAGGACAGCCTTGTCCCTGGCTATTGGGTCCTGACCAGGGGCATGGCCCAGCCCAAGCAGATTCCACCAATCCGCTTTGGACAAGAACTGCCGACTGAGGCCACTTCAATTGTGGATTCAAGCCTGTCCTGCCCAACTCCAATATGTCGTCTTGCCGGTCACCCTGCTCTGGGGAACCCAGTACTCAGTGCTCACCAAAGTCTGCGCAGCTCAGTTTACCAGTTCCACTCCCCATTGCAGTGCCTCCTCCTGCCAATGGTCTCAGGACCCCCATCCCCAATCTAGGCAATTGTGAGTCGCCTGACTCTAAGACATGCCCAATACATGCCCAGCTCCAGCCTACCATCCACGCTTCTTCCTTTTTTTTTTCTTTTTATTTTTACTCAGTTTCTTCCTGGGTTGTGAGAATTCCTCTCCTTTTGTCTGGTCTTCTCCATGGTGTTAAATTCTAGCATCAGAGTTGTTCTTCTCAGAGAGGTTCTCTATCATGCTACCTATCAAACTGCCATCTTTTCTTCCACTCTATTTTTTATTTTAACTTTTAAAAATTATTTTCCTGTTACCGGGGATCAAACTCATGATCTCACACTTAGCAGGCAGGCACATATGCCACTAAGCTAAATCCCTCTCCCAGCACTGGTAACATTTCATTGATTCCTTAAAATACACTCAGAGCTTAGTAACCATCCTACATATCAAGGACAACAGTTTCAGAAGACAGAATATATGGACAGATTAAAACAGGAAAACAATACAAAACAAAACAAAGAAAGAGAAGTAAAACCTACATTATGAATCTTGAACAAAAGTATATAAAAATTCTCAAACATTATGTAGATAAAAATGATGCTCAGTTATGTGGGAAAATATACATACTGAGTGTTAACAATTTTTCCTGTACTACTTAGACCCATAACAGATTCGGGAGAGACAAGTCTTATCTTCATGACTTTGAAATATAAAATCTTATAAAGATTAAATTCTAAATAAATTGGTGAACTGTTCAATATAAAGCTATCAGAAAATTATTCATAAATTTCATAGTTTGATTTAGTATGAGATATGCTTTTTCTGTTAGTTTTTAAATAAAGTTTGGTTTTATACTAACAATACATGCAACTTAGATGTCTATATACTACAAAGCAAGCACAGCAATGTAGTTTCTAGCAGATCAGAAACATTGAGAGAGCTGTATATATTTGATTGCTACTGAAATGTGTATTTCCAAAGAATGTACACATTTCTTTCCCTATGTCTTACTGACTTCAGAGAAAAGACTAAGCAGTATCAATCAACCTTTGAAGATAAAAGACATATTTGCATCAGGTTGAATGAAACATGTTTTGCACAATACATATGTATTCATTCAAAACTTTACCCACATTTGTATCCTGTGTCTTTTTAAGGTTTCTTTCTTTGATTCCTTACCTAGGATACCTTTTTTTTTTTTTTATCAGTACTGGAGATTGAACTCATGACCATGTGCTTGTAAGGCAGGAGCTTATGCCGCTGAGCTAAATCCCCAGCCCCCACCTAGGATACTTTTGTATTATTATTCTAAAAATTCTTGGCCATGGCTTCATGTTAGATAAATTCCTCAGTTTAATGTCAAACACATGAAGAAAAAGGGCCATTTCCACAATTATTTTACTGTATTGACCTGGACTATAAGTATTTAAAAATGCATTTACAAAGCTTTTGCTTTCTTTAAGTCATAAGACTATTTGTCTGTGGCCAGGAACCCAGAGATTACTTACACTGTGAACCTGTTGTTGTCTACTTTTCATGATTTTCTGTTATTTTCTCCATCAGTTTTAGGTAGCAAGGCATTTTTTGTTTTGGATTCTTCGTAATGTTATGCTTCTTTTAATATTTTGTTAGAATTCATTTTGAATGTAATTTGATCATTTTGTGATAAAATAACTAGTATTCTGATTAGGTAAATAAATTCCAAAACATGATAGCTACTACAGAGTAATTAACAAAGGGAGTTGCTTGAGTGTCACAGGGGCCATTTTCAGGGGTTTATCAAGTTCAAAAAAGTTTTCATCACAGTATCAAAATATTATCTGTGCTTTATGCTTTAATTCTCTCATAAATGTGAGTGGAACTTTCTATAAGCTAGATGCCATCTTGTAACAATTTAAACATACAACACAGACCAGCCAGAGTCTCCCTTCTGTAAAGCCAGGTATTAAAGAAATTCTCAAAGAGGTACAAAGATATCCATCTTTTCAAGGTACATGAATTTGATTTGTGAAAACACAGTTAATGTGCATAACCCCATAATATTGATATTAGCATACATTTATTACAAAATAAGAAAATATTTTGTATTTCATACAAATATTCATCAGAAATATTTTGTATTTCATACAAATATTCATCAGAAAATATTTCTGATCTTTATTTGGTAAAACATTGTGTAACTCTAATTCTGAGCCCTGATAGTCAAATCATGAATTTATGTTTTATAAGAGTTTACTAAATTATTCTTTATTACCTTTACTGCCCACAATTAACCAATGAAAAAAATGCTAAAAATATAAAATGCATTACTGCTATATTAAACTATATTTAATGCATTATAGTTAACAATTAGTGTTTAATATTAACATTAAAATATATTACATCTACTTGTATGCTGAAATACTACATGACATTTAAAAAATTGTATTTACATCTTCAGCACCAAGAATCTTAAGTTTATACTTTGAGACATTAAATGTAATAAAGTTAATGAGTTATTCTCTAAAAGACTTGCAGTAGTAGGTTGTGTAATGGCATGAAGTAATTACATGAGGTAATGATCATAAGACCCTATGTCCAGTAAATTGCATGGTTAACAGATGAGTCTAGCAGACTTCAAATTGTCAACTCACTTACTGTTAAGTAAAATAATAGTATAAATTAATTTTCTTTAAATATCTATGTCATAGTTCCTAATAGCACTTAATAATAGTGAACTGTCATAAGTACTGTCTGTTTCAAAAATTATAAAATAAAAGTCAGAAAGATAACTATGACTCAATAGGCTTTTTTCAAAGCATTGCATTAAGCCTTCTAAAAGGAATAAACTTAATGAAAGAATTAATAAAATGTAAATGTAAAATGTAATTTATATATTCTTTTTATTGAAATTTCTATTTCTATTTACCATAAAATAAATTTAATCAAAATTTCTACAGGGGAGTTTGCTAATATTTTCAAGAATGTTGACACAGGTAATTATGTACATTTAACACAATCATCCTAAAAATTTCCACCTTGTAGACTTGTTTTTCATTTATTTTTAAAATATGAAAAAAAGGCAAATACAGCCTCAAACCCAACAAAGAATTCATAGGTAGTGATTTCAGTCTTTCAATAGACAACTACTTACAATTTAACACAAATTTAAAGATTTACAAGGAAGCTTATACATAAAATGCGGCTTCAACTTCTTTACATTGAAATATGACATTATTTCACCTGCCAACAAATCTGTCATTTACCTCTGTTTGAAGTTTGAATGCATAATGAAAGAAAAAAATTCTATCAAAATTTTGAGGCTGAGAGATGTAATTCCACTCAGGCAATCTAGAAAAGGTAGGGAAAAATGAGAAAGCTGAGATTTATCATCAAGAAAGTTTAGTTAAATAAGATCTGTTACAAAACATAGCTAGCCCTTTGCTCTGCACTATGTATTCCTACTCAGGTCCTTAGAGAATCACATTTTATCTTTGTTCCTTGAAACTTCAGGAAGTTTTATGCTCCTTTAAACTCTACTATGATATGCTGAAATAAGATTTATCACAAAATATTTACTAGTATTTTCATTAAATGTGTGATGCAGATGGCAAGTGTATTAGCACTGTTTTACCAATGATAAAATCATTAAAGAATAAATTTAAATATACTTTGGTGAAGGTCACACACTAGGCAATGTACAGTTATAATGAGTTGAGGTGTTTGTTCTGTGGTCTCTAACAAGTCCCTTTAATTAAAATTTTTATAAAAGCCTCCAACATTTACAGAATGCTTCTTTAATGACAACTCATAGTGTGCCAGGTTATTTGCATTAGTAAGTCATTTTTGTCTCATAAAAATCTTTGTACAAGTGAGAAAATAGAAACAGAGACACACTGCTACAGTGTTAGGATTGAAATGGGCTAATGACACAATCCACTAGGAAAATATTAACAAGAGGATAAAACACTGTAGAAACAGCACAAGTACAAGACGATAAAGCATTTAAAGAACACAAGTGATCTATACATGTTTTCTATAAAGTTAAACTTAAAATGAGACAATGCAATAAATTCTATGTCCTGAAAATTAGTAACTGTTCATTCATGTTTTATGAGTTATTAAAAATGTACCTTCTGTTTACTTTTGCAGATTTCATTTTTCCCTGCTTTTATATTCACATGTAATTTACTTTTCTACTCTTACAGTGGCTGGGAAAGCAAGCAATGTTCCCAATTTACTCATTCGCTGTAATAAAAATGTAGTTGAGAATTAACATGATATGTTAAGAATATTAGGTATTATTTAACTGAGAATTAAATTTATATATTTATTAAAATTTTTAATTTAAAACATCATTCTTGGCACTACCAATAAACATAAATGAAAAATATGAGAAACTTCCTCTAATAAAATCTGTTAAGTGCATGCATAGATTTTACCTTTCATCTTCTTATATATTTAGTTGGTGATTATATTTTTATTCTTCTCTTATTTTATCACCAAAATTAGTTAACTTTTTAAGAAAATTCTGTCAAGAATGATGCCCAGTCAAATACACTTAATTCATGAGTTAATGCAATGTTGTGGGAGGGATTATAAATTGCTCAATATTTCATCCAGGTCATTACATTGCAAAAATATTCATCAAGAATGGGCAACTTTTCAGAGAATGAAATCCCCACACTGAGCAGAGAATAAGTGGGAGGCTGGTTGTTTGCTAATTCTAAAAATGACATCGTACATTAAATTTACATCAGCACTCTTGAAGAACGTAGAAAAACAAAGACAAAAGTAACTTAATTAATCACCTTTAAAGGCTCAATGACAAACATTAAAATGGACAAGTACAAATAAAAAAAAGAATCAGGCCTTAGAGAAAGTTTCTAATTATAAAGAATGATGAAATTGTGTACAAATATAATGTCTTACATTGTATAAATTACTCCTAGAAGTGAAGAAATTTCCAAAATAATGATTGATATTGAACATGACAATGTAAATAAATAAAAATTGTTGCAATGTAGTGCAATTCAAATGTGTTCTAACAATTAATAGGTGATGGATTATTTATTATAGCTCACATGTTTTATTAGTGTATATTAATTAAACAGACTAGTGTCTTCCATAGAGTTGTATATTCTGATGCATGAGACATAGTTTGATCTTTATCTCCATTATAGTTTTTCCTTTCATTTCTGATCCTCTTCCTCTTTTAATAATCTCCCTCTGATGAATGTCATCTCTCTCTTTTCTCACTTTATTTTCTCGATTGTTAATGTGAGAAGAAACAGCTGTGTAATGACTTTCTGAGCCTGTCTTATTTCACTTAATATGATCATATGCAGTTTCATCCATTTTCCTGCAAATAAAATGATTTTGTTCTACATGAGTGAATAATATTTATTTGTATATATATACATTTTATTAATTAAAATATTTTATATAATATTGAAAGCATAGAATTTTAAAGATCTCTTTACTCATGTAAGAAATTAAATAGCTATGGATGTTGTTATACATGAATGGAAAAGAGAAAGTAATATGTTTCATAGTACATAAGATGTGCAAGTTTGGGGATGTCTTGATTTGTTTGTTTTGTTTTGGGATAACTTTTCTTTCTTTCTTTCATTTTGTTTTGTTTTGATTTGTTTTAAGATACTGTCTTTTTGGGGAGAATATCATTTTTTTGGCTTTATTTTAAAATCTTATCTAGCTGAAACTTCTGAGAGGTAGTCTGAAAGTCTGAATCTGTACTACTATATCTTCTTTCTGTAGAAATTATTTGCTTTTTAGGAATCTACTTAGCATTAATCATTTGATTCAGCAGATTTTCTCTCTGAGTTGCATAGAGAAAGAAATGTTTAAAGAATGAGACTTATATTGAACTATAATCGAAAAAATTCATGGAATGAAATTATCTGTATTTTGAAGCAAAGTAAAAATTATACATATTGTGCATGAGTACAGTCAAAGAATTCTGATGGCAAGCATTTTGTAAATCAGAGGATTTTATTAGACATAGTTGTATCATAGACTAATTAATAACCACTTTATCAAAACTGGATATCCAGGTTAAATAGAAATCATGGCCATAATAAAAAGCATTTTAAGATACAAATATAAGATGGTCATTATATAGATGAAGTACGTGATCATAGAAGGTTATCACTAATATATTTTCTTGTCCTTTGAGTTTACAAAGTAGCTGCTTATTTTTGGTAGAGTGTGGGGATAATTATAGTAGGAGCAAATCAGATCATTGGTACAGTATTTTGGAATTTATTTACAAAATTTTAATTTGAAGAAATAGTTGGATTTCATAACATGTAAGGAATGATAAGTAACCAATCAGGTGGAATCTAAAGCCACTTTTCAGGCAACCAGGAAAGACCTCTATGCTTGTTTTACTAGGAGCTGCTCTGCTGGAAAGATCCTCATAGTTTTTTTCTGAAGGCAGAACTAAGCCCAGTGATTAGACTGAGGCTTTGGAATACTCAGTGGAAGTGTTGTTCTAGTGGTAGCACTTTTTGTCATTTCTGCAAAGATGTTTGTAGAAAGTATAATGAGTAATTAGATTTGCTCCAGGAATTGGTCACCCCTACACTTTATATCTGGCTGAGGAGATAGGTAAACACCCAGAGGATCAGAAGGCTCCTGGTAACAACACCTATGGACAGGAAATAAAATTGTCACCCATCAGGTGACATTTAACCTTCATCTGTTAAACTACTTTTGTGGAAAGCAGAGAGCCAAGGTAACCAGAAACAGGAGAAGGACAACAGAATTTTAGTTCCATGGAAGAGAGAAGATAATCCTTTAAAATGGCAATTCTACCTTGTAAAATTAAATGTGGCATAACAACATTTTTGCATTAAGTGGGCTCATTTTAATTTACTCCCAAACTCTTTATAAACCCACAATATCTAAATGATTCTAGTCTTATTACAAAATTGAGGATCGTTTCATATTGTCTATGTACAAAGCATATGCAATACATCTCTTGCAGATTTGGTACCATGCATCTACATTATGGTAGTTGGGTGAAAGTGCTTTAGTGAAACAGTCACTTTCTTCTGCTATTTCAGCTTTATGAACTTATTTCAATTCCCCAGTAAAGCACCGGTTTTCAGTATCAATTGTCTGCCATTCATAACTGGTATGCCAAATTAATTTATTTGATTATCATAGATTTGAAATAAATTGTTTAAGTACTAATCTTTACTGTTTACCCTTGATATTCTATGTTCTAGGCTCAAACATCATATATAACATGGATTGTACAGGGAAACACAACCGAGATAGCTAGGTAGACATAAATATAAAGTTAACTTGATCCTTCTCTTTTTCACTCATCTCTTTCTCCATAGAAAAGACCATAAAAACTCTTTATTAAAAAGAGTTTTCCACAGAAAATGAATGTAGCTCTACAAAAGAGCATGGCTTTTCTCCAAAATCTCAAGGAATTGTGTTGCATTAACCTTTAAGTACCTGCCAAAGACTCCAAATGTCATCACTATCTACCCTCTACACTGCAAAACATTATTGGACTTATATCAAATGAGAAAACACCTTGCGTCGTATCCTGAACCTGTTGCTGACTTTATTTTTTGTTTGGGAAAAATAGAAACTAGGAGCTTTTTCAGTAACTCTGAAAATTGGTGGGAGTAATATACCAAGTGAAAAGTACGGTGCCTTTGTAATTCAGAGATTCACTAGGTGTTCTACATCGTTTTTGGTAGTAGAAGCTCTCAGATATAATTTATCTTTTATCTTTGATATAATATCTTGGTATGTTCCATCTCACTGGACCCATGATGATGGTATTGAAGGTGAAACCACCCTGAGTTTTGTCAAAGTTATTTCCTGCACACAAGTAACTTCCAGTAGGCTGTGGCTAGTTCTTTCTTTGTCTCCGTGTTTAATCAATGTGATGTGTCATGGTAATATCTTGTGGTTGGGAAATAAGATCACTATTAACTAATGTGTAGAGCCAGCCATCGCTGAGGCAGGGCAGTAAAGTGTATTTCTGATATTTTCAGATAAAAGCAAACTATTTATGGTGGTTTTCATAATGAAACATTGAGAAGAGACATCTGCCTCACCCATAGCTGGTGACCAAGAACCAGAGAATATGCTAACTTGCAGAAACAACGATATTACATGTGGCACTAAATTGTAATTGACATCATTACCTGGTAAAATTTTTATAATTCGCTGTCAGCCTCTAAGATCTATTTGTCTTCTGCACATGCCAAATGAATACATGAAAGGGTGACAATATATAAATAACCACCAAGTAGCTTTTAAACCCTTGATATTGTCATTATTTTCTGGAAATCATTAAGAAATGGGCTACTGCAGTTAAATTATTTTTGTCCAGTTAGGGGCAATTGTATCGTCTTCCTCCTGGCTGTTCCTGCCACAATAGCTTTTCACCCAAGATTCACAGAAGCTTGGTGGAGTTTTTGGTGCGGTTGTGTTTGCTTTTTCCAATTACGTATTCTCGAGTAGCAGAAATGACCACAAATTATAATGGTCTCACAATAAGGAGAAACCAAGATAAAGTCTACTATCACCTGAGCTCCGTAAGCTTCTACTTTCATTGGTGGATTGTTTTGGCTGTCTCAAAATCAGCGTCAATTCAGTCTCAGTGTCTGATATTCTTTCAAAGGTTTGATTAGTTCTTTTTCCTGAAAGCACAGTTACCTGATAAAAGACCATCTGTACCTTTAGAAAAGCCTGGGAGAAAGATTAAAAGTACACATTTTTTGGTGAAAACCAGTGTTCTGCCTCAAAAGAATTAGGCTCAATGACCTTCAAGAGTTTCTGAACCTGTGAATTCACACAACTGTGAAAATTAATGGATGTGCTAACTCTATTTTTATGATTTACATTAGATTTCTATTCACTTGAATTAGACCTTTTTGTAAAACCAGTTATAACAGCAGCTCAGGAGGTTTCTTGTGCATTTCTGTTCTAGCCAACACTGTCAGTCTGAGTGAGTCAGAATGTTCTGATTGCAGCTTTAACTCTGCTGCAGTTACAGTAACCACATCCACCATGTCTTAAGTGGTTGAATACTGGACCTTGGCACCCTGGAATCCAGTTACTCCCATTGCATTTTGGTTTTTCATTTTGATGACCACAATCTCCGTTCTAAGGTCTGGTCCATAGAAAATTTTTCTTATTGATAACAGTGAAAGAAAAATTTACTAACTTGAATGTTTTTCTTATTTTTGAAAACACTTATGATCAATTTCTAGTGAACATATCATCTACATCTCACTCTACTTTTATGAATCTAAGCCACTATAAAAGTAGATAAAAATCACAATGATTTTATTTTATTTTCTTCAGACGAGTCTATTTTTCTAATGAATAAAGAAACAAAATATATATTGTCACACTAATATTTAATCATAGTGATTAAAATACCATTTCCTTCTGTAGATCCAATATTACACACCCACACATATTTGATTTCTGTTGACATGAGAAGTTGGAAGGGTTTGTATATTACTGAACTTGTACAACCATCCTTCATTATCTGCTTGTAAATAATCCCAGTCATGACTTTGATTAAAAAAAAAAAAAACTCATAAAGCACAGTACTAGCTTTCACTTAAAACATTTTCTTTGTACCTCATGTATACATACTTGTCTCAGACAAGTAAAAGTTATGCCATAGTGGTTTGTGGGTTGTTTGTTTATTTTGGTACCAGGAATCGAACTTACAAACCCGCAAGGCAGGTTCTTATGCTGCTGAGCTAAATCCCTGGCATGTAATATGCTACTTTATTCTGTGCACACCAACCAGAAATTTTTATAAAAGATGAAACAGACGGGACTTCAAAAAGACATAAATTCCATTTGATTTTGGAGATATGGAGCAACACACGTTCTCATAAAATAAGGAAATCAAAATGAGCAGAACCAAAACCATGTTCTTGCTTTTTGAACAAAATTCCCTCTGGAAAATTTACAGACAGATATCTTTGAATGCCATATTTAATTTGGGACTGGCAACTATATGCCTATTTAAAAAAATATTTTATTATGATAATTTCTGATTAACAGAATAAAAACAGAAAGCAATATGGAAAATATATTACCTCATTGCTACTTTTTATTGTACTTTACACTTTCATTCCTTTTCCTTTAACAAGAGAAATAAGTTTATTATCAACTAAAGCATTTCCATACTTTATAATTATTTCACATTATGTTTCTTCTACTGACGAAGTTTTTTTAAAAAGGCAAAGAGAAAAACAGTAAAAAGAATATCATAAAAAAAGACGGAAAGAAAGAAAGAAAGAAAGAAAGAAAGAAAGAAAGAAAGAAAGAAAGAAAGAAAGAAAGAAAGAAATCTCTATGGCATTTTGTCAGCTTGACATTCAGTAATCCTTAGGGGAAACTTGACTTTTGAATTCAACTTAATAGAAAAGCCCTATGAACTCTGTCATGAGAATAACTATTACAGAATTTGACACAAGTGTAGAAAATCAGGATCGGTGCTGCAGAAAATCCTGCATCAATAAACCCCAATTTTTTTTGACATAGAAAATCTAAATTTGATGATTATCAATTAGTCAGCTACAAGCAGCTGATAGGCCCGTGAGCCTGGAGCATAATTTTCCCCAGGGGTGGGGTAAGCTGGATGCTTGACGAGCAATTTCCATGTATGAAAGTGGTTACTAGAAGACGTCTTGGATCATTTCAGTTTATTGGACTAAAATGACGAGTTTTGTATAAAAAAAATGATGATAGTAAAAATAATCATTTTAACTATTGCAAAATCATGAAGTTATACTGGAATAATATAAAAGAGTAAGCAATGAAGCAGATATTTATCATATTTTTAAAATTCATGTTAAATGTGAAAATAGCCTATAGGAACTTAGGTTGACTGGTTCAAATAATTATTTAAAACATGTGAAAAAACAAATATTAGTAATAAACATTCTGTGACACTCATAGTCAATAAATAAAATATCAGTTTCTCTATATGTGAAAGACTAGAAAAGTACATCATGCTGAGATCTGATTGACAAAATTAATTGTTTACATATAATGAATAAAAGCTACTTAAATTTTTGTATTACAGGTAATGAGTACATTTCAAGAATCAAATTCTTTTACTTGTTAAGAATTAAAAGGTCTTTTAAACTACCTGCAATCTAAATTAATTTGGTTCAGAAGCATGGATGCTAACAGAAGATCTCAAAGTCAAGGGAAAAGTAATTCTATTAAAGCCCTAGCAGCAGAATCGACAATTTCTGAAATGATACTGGATTTCTGGATCCTATTATTCACCACAACTAAAATGCCAGGTATCACACTGACCCAGCATACATTCAGTAGGTTGAAAAACAGGACTCTAGACAGAGAGAAACGGATCAGTTTGTTCCAAATAGCAAGACTGGCTTACTGCTGCACAAAGTACATTTTCTGTATTTCAGAGTGTTCACAGATAAACTTGAGAAGTACCCCACAAAACAGTCGGTGGGCTCTGCTTATGAGGCCTATGAGCGGACCAACAAGAAATGTACTGTATTCCTCAGTTTGCCGTTGGAAAAAAAATATCAAAACAAGACATAATTTCCTTTTTGAATGCTTATAAAACATTGTGATTTTTTACGTTCCCTTGTGCTACAGCAGTTAATTCTTAGGCCTTGTTCTTTACTACCCTCTTCCCAAATGACTTTAAGAAAGTTGGTTCTTGACTTATCCATGTAAAATTTGCCTATCACAGAGGCAATAAACATGTAGGTTTATGTCCTGTATATGTTTAGGCTTTATTCATTAAGTTTCACAGTTCAATATTTTGTCTCCTTGACAATATCGAACAGGGGAATGTCTGTTTTGAACTCATGACATTTTTTGTATTGTGTTGGTCAACAACAATTTAATATTTTAGTGAGTTACAATGAAATTCTACATAAATTATATCTTTAACTATAGAATTTCAGGGATCAGGAATATAGCTCAGTGGCACAGCTCCTGCCTGGCAAGCATGAGGTCCTGTGTTTCATTCCTGATTAAAAAAAAAAAGTATGTAATGTCATAATATCTATGATGAATGCCTGTGAAGTTATATGGAAAATATATAACTGTACTTATTCTTGACTATTCAAACAGTGATATCACTTTTACTCTCTTTTTTAACCAAATCATGGAATTAAAGGACAGAAAATTCTGCGTTTTCCAATTACATGACTTTAGTAATTAGGCAAGAAAGGCAGGTCCTAACTCAGGTAGGTGGATTCAGGTTTTGTATTTTTCAAGTTCTGTAATTGGTCACCCAAACATTGGCTCATAATTGGAGGTTTTCATGCTGATATAATGTATTAAAAATGAAATTGATTGTCTACATACTGTTTTTCCACAATTATTCCAGGTTCTCTAAAATGTAGAAATGAAATCTACAAAGAATCATAGTAGAAGATAGAGAAAAATATTTAAAAAGAAGGAATAACTAAGATGTATTTGCTTTAATGTTAGTTTGTTTTTCAAGTAACTCATTATTTTTTTCCTTTTGTAATAAATACTTTTAATAAAATTTTCTTTAGGATCCTTTCTGTAATTGGTATATATGTCCAAAAAGAGTTTGTTCTTTTCATTTCCTTTACTCCTTGACCAGTGTTCCCTCTGTGTGTTTTAACCTAAAATACAATCAAAAATACATTTATAAATAAAAGATACCATATGTAATGCAAAGGGTGTCTTCTAAAATACACAGATTCTAAATGAAATTTTAAATTTCATAGCACTGTGTATTCCTCAAAGACTTTCAATGTCTCTGTAGAGAAAAACTCATAAGTTTTCTACCCATAATTAGGTAAACACTAACACAAACATAATTCTGTAGAAAACATTATTTTATGAGAGAAACCCCTAGGAAGTATTTTTTTCTCCATTGCCTCCAATGTACGTAGAAATAGTTCATAGATTTTGATAATGGATGTTTATCTTTTCTTCTAGCTTTGTTTTATAAGCTTTTTTTAAAGAAATGAAAAAAGAGACGTAAAAAGAACAGTTTAAACAAAGAATCAGCATAGAGAAAGATAAAAAAGCCATGGAGGATAATCTGACAGGAACTAATGTTAAAAAGTGTCTGAGCTGTCAGAGTTGACAGTGTTGTGAATCCCCACTGAGCTGTGTGTTCTGGAGAATGTCTAATAAAGGTGCTAGTGCGGAGGTATCACGTGGCTGGGCATTCCCCTTGGCAATAAGCCTACTGAATGCACCTTTTGAAAATGTACATTGATTTTATTTCACATATATTCTGAAAGATACTTTGCAGACCAAATATTCATTGCATATGCACTGAAAAAGAATAGAAATAACACTCAACACCCACTTAAAGAACTAGCATATTATAAATATCTCTACAATCCGTTTTTTTATTGGCAGACCCTTGTGAAGTAATATGATAGCAAGATTACTGCTGAAAAAGTGTTGTAGCAAATGTCTCTTTGTATCTGATTTCTATGGTTTGCTTAAAAACTCAAGGTCAGAGATTTGGAATTGAAGTAGGGTAAATATAAATAAATTTTAAATCATATGCAAACATTTTGGCGGGTGGAAGGTAGTAATCATAGAAACCACACTATGGAGACTATAAGAAGGCCTATATTTACTGTTATTTTCCTTAAATAAAATATTCTTTAAATAGAAGTTTGCAAATACTGTATCCTAGATTCATAGCTCTTGTAATACCACATTTTGTAAGGGACAAGGAATATACCCATTGGCAGCAATTGGACTCTGGCTTCAAAATTAGGAAGACAGAAAGAAACAGTGTTAACTTTATGTTCGTCTCAAACAACTCTAGATTATATAAAATCTAAACTTGTTTTCCAGTGGACAGGAAACCACAAATATTTCAGCCATACAGATTGTTTTGAAGACTATAACTGAAGAGGAAAAGGTGCAGAAATAAAGAGCATGCAGATTTACTTTTTAAGCAGAGATATATTCTGTTCTATCAAATAGGAGACATCCACTTTTAATTCATTAATTACAATATAGTAAAGCACAACTTTCTCGAGTATAAACATTGACATAGACACATACGGAAGAAGGTGATCTGTGAATGGAGACAGAGACGGAAGGGATGTATCCACAAGTTGAGGAACTCAGCAAAAGTCAGAAGAGGTAAGAATTAGTTTTTCCCTCCAGTTTCCTTAGTAACTGCAGCGGTGTCCATACCTTGCTTTCCGAACGCTCTTACTG
Organism: Hydrochoerus hydrochaeris; assembly: GCA_004027455.1. Lineage (NCBI taxonomy): Eukaryota > Metazoa > Chordata > Mammalia > Rodentia > Hydrochaeridae > Hydrochoerus > Hydrochoerus hydrochaeris. The sequence goes on from PVLA01003145.1 coordinate 18,590, forward strand.
ATTTAGACTTTTACTTCCTGTAGTGCGAAGCAATGAATTCCTGTTCTTGCAGATCACTGAATTTTTGGTAATTCACTGAAAGATCCTGCAGAAATTAATGTGGATTTTGGCCCTTGAACTAGCTATAGCAGAAGGGCAATGCTGTTTCCACCTGACACCTTCAGAAAGCAGAAAACCGCTGATGAATAGAGCTGGTAACAAGCTCTCTGCCCTCCTCTGCTAATGTACATTGTGTTGTCCTATAGAAACTATGAGTGGAAGTCTAGCTAATACTTTTAATTGAACCTTTCTCTCCTTATATTTGGAGCCCTTTACCAGAAAGATCTTATAGAGACAGTGGATCTTCAGACATATTTGCATCTGAAACCCAATTCTGAAGTTCATTTTGACAAAAGAGAGATGCTGAGATTTGGTTCCCATGAAAAATGTCTTCTGCATGAGTATCAAAGTTTGTCAGTGATACTTCAAAGAGGTAAGTGCTAAGAAAATTCAGATTAAAATGAAGACAGAAGGTGAACTGTTTAGCTGGGGAACAATTAGAATTATAAATGAAAAGACTGCTTGCTTGGTGGTTTGTTCAGACGGGGGCGACATGAGAATCCAAATCAGAATGCTAATACCTAGAGTCAAGAGAAAAAACAGGAAATAACATACACTGGATATCAGCTAACCTTGGAGTAATTAGGCTGAAGCAGCGCTTAGAGAAGATTAGAAAATGGAAAAGGCAGAAAGACTTAAGGAAAATGAATCACAGTCTATGGTCACAGGATCCTCTTGCCTTTGGTCTTGGATGAGGCAGTACACTATGGCGGGAACATATGGCTAGGAAAACTGCACATCTCCTGGCAGCTGGGAAGTAAAAAGAAAGAAGGACAGATGCCTCACTATGCCCTCCAAACTCATATACCCTCTACCAGGTCTCTCATGCTAAGCATTCCACCACCTCCCAATAACAGCGCAAGCTGGGGACCAACCTTCACTACAGGATCCTTCTGGGGACATGCAAAGCACCAACTCCAGCAAAGGGTGATTTGGGGATGAGGTAGGAGGCAGATGAAAGCAATTTTGCATTTTTGCAAAGAATGCAAAAGAAAATTTCCCTCTGGAGGTAGCATGTGAGTAAATTTCTTTACTCTGTTTGAAGAGACAAATTAGGCATCCACGCAGCTCTCTGAACAGGAGTGTATACTCAAAGAGCACTTTGAGGTAAAATTTGGGTTAGTGGAACTGCGTGAACCTCAGGAATGCTGCCTTGGATTGAAAGAGTGGAACAAGGAAGCAGATTAACTCAAAGAGGCAGAAGCCAAAAGTTGAGAACTGTGTCGTGGGTTGTCCTGAATGACCCTTGCAAATGAAGTGTTTGAGCAAAGAAATGCTATGATTTAACCAGAGAAAATACTAAGTATGATAGAAAACTATGTTGAATATTTAAATTAAAAACATCGATTACATGGGGAAACGCATTGTCATTAACCTACTGAAAGTACCCCATCTTGCTTTATGCGCACTTACCTCATTGTTCTTACCACGGCCAGTAGTTCTGGAAGTTCTTCCGTGAATGTCCCCAGTTGTTAGGTTTAGCTGCTTCAGTGTCCATAATCTATTCAAATCATTCACTGTTCGTGTTTTTTTTTTAACTTTTTATTAACATGTGTTTGCAGTGCACAGTGTTTATGGTCCTTGTGTGGAGCTGGTGCATGTTCACACAAAAACTTTATTCTCTTTTTTATCCCCTTCCCTTCCCTTCCTGCTTCATCTCTTGATCACCTTCTTATTTGAGAAAGATCTCTCTACTTCCTATTATTTTTTATTTTACTCTTTACATATAATTTCTGTTTCTCATATGTGAAATCATGCAGTATGTAAGGCCGCATATCTGATTAATTTTGCATAATATTACGGTTCCAAGGTTCCATTGTCCAACAAATGGCTCAAATTTATCTTTCTTTATGGTAAAGATGTGTGCCATTGTGTGTAAATACCATGCTCCTTTCATCCATTCATGTGATGTTGGACACATAGGCTACTTCCAAGGTTTTGCTATCATGAATTGTACTGTTATAAACATGAGGATGTGTGTGTAACTACAATAGGCTGTTTTTAATCTTTCTGGAAGATACTTGTAATAAGAATAGCTGTATCATACTTAATTTCTAGTTCTACCTATTCAGTATACAGCTCTGTACTGAGTTTTATAATGATTGTCATAGTTTTTATTGCCACCAAAATGAAGAGGGTTTATTTTTCTTCACAGTCTTTCTGGAAAGACTGGTAAGATGGAATCTAAGTGCTGCTTTAACCTGTGTTTGTCTCATGACTAGTGATGTCGAGCATTTCTTCCTCTATTTATCAGCCACCTGTACTCTGTAAAATGTCTTTCCACTTCACTTGCCCAGTTTTTGATTGGGTCTTTTATTTGAGGCGATCTAGTTTGGACTTTGGATAAGATTCAAACTTGTATGGTGCCCGACCTGATGAATAAAGTGGAGGAAAAACAAAATAATGTTTTACCAGCCTGCTTTTTGCTTGAATGGCGCTTGGCAGAAGCAGTCCCTGAATTTTTTATCATATCTTATAATGACACACAGAAAAGAGAACCTTCAGACCTGCTTGAGAAAGTGCCAAGAACAGTGAGATGAGTGTGTTTGAAAGGAGGGAAGTATTGTAATGGAGATTAACAGGAATGTGACTTTTACTATGCTTACTTTTGGATGTAAGTACCTTACATTTTCATCATACATCATACAATTGGTTTCAGCCTGTCAGATCTAGAATTACAAAACAGTAATTAAATGGGCTCACTACAGCTTTCAATCTCTGGGAAAATAATTTTTGAAAGAACCCTTGTGTTTTAACTCCTTCTTATTTTTTCCCAGTTTTTGTAGTTATTTTTACTTTACAAAGGCTGTAATTCTAAGACTCATTATTACTTGAAAGTGTCATACTATCATTGCAACTTTTGTTCTACTTTTCAATTCTGTGTAACAAACAACCACAAACCTTTTTTTCTTAAAAGTCAAGTGTGGCATTTATACTGTCATACCTGCATGGGAACTGGGTGAATACATATAATCACTCTGTAATATTAAAACATTTATAATTCATTTAATTTAAAGAGTAATTGAATTTTGATCATTAAAGATCTATTACTTATATAAAAAACTACAATTAAAAGGAAATATAGACAGACTTCGTCACCCAAAATAGAGCACTCACAAGTATATTTGCTGCCCAAGCACAGTGTCATGCACTAACACTGACATGTGTAAGTAGTGAATTAAGTACAAAAAAAATTTCAAACCAATTTTATGATGAGTTAACTTAGACTTTGACCAAAGGAAGGAATAACAAAGCAATGAGTCACCTGGTGCATTTTAGACTGAAATGACTCCTGTTTGAAGTTCTGATTCATTTTCATAGTTTATAACACTTATTTTGAGTAAACAAACTTTTCTATCTAAACAAATCCCCAGGCCAAAATAAAACCAGGTGCTCACTTGTCAGAAAGTCATCCATTCCTATGAGGGAAACTGCTGAAGTTTCAATGTGCTTGATTGTATTATTTTCAGATCATACACTGACAAGCATTTTGCCCTGAAGATGGTGTGGTCAAGCCTGTTTAAAATTCATAGGTCTTTTTCTCCCTACCAAAATGAAGAGCTCAACATTTGAGTATTTTATGTAGGTTAAACCACTCTCCTCCCCAAACTTTAACTGTTCCCGGCATCCTAGCTACCTTACAACATCAACAATTTAGACAACTATTTCTTTATTTATCTTTGCTACTATCTGTGATGCACCAGATTTTCTCTTTACAGATAGTGTTTTCTCATGCATGCAAAACTTTTTTTATTTTTGCAATGTTGTGGAGTGAAGTATATGATATGAAGTTAATCATTACACTTTCATATAAATATGAAATGATATATGAGTATCATTTGAAAATGTCAATCTATAATATTGATCTTTAAATATTCGACTTCTCTTCTAATAATCTTTACATATTAATGTCTCACAAACTTACCAGGTAAATGCTTATAAATTTTTATGGAAAGTGCTATATGAGAAGTATTGTTTACTCAGTTTTGTTCATTCTTAGCTGAAACAGACCCTTTTCACATATAACCTAAAAGTCTAAATCTGCCTAGCACAGAACTTAATGATTTTTTTTGAATTTTACCAAAGGTTATTGTTAAAACTTTGTAATCCTACTCTGGAAATGGAACTTAACACATTAAAATATTTATTGATAAGTGTACACATTACTCATTTACAAAAAGGGTATGTAGTGGAAAGTTGCAAAGAATATATTTACACATCAATCTGGAAAAAAAAGTGAGAATACCCAGTTAGTAGAGTTGAAAGAAGAGAACAAATCTCAAGTATTTATATTTAACATTAAGAAATGAAGAGTACGGCTTTAGTTTTCAAATTCTGTGTAATAAACAACCAGAAACTTTTTTCCCTTAAAAGTTAAGTGTAGCACAGTGTTTACCAGATGATGTGGAGCAGAAGAAAGAAGGATAGCCGCTGGTACAAGGTCACTGTTTCGTGGGAAGAAAATGTTCATGAGTTCTATTGCACAGCAGAGTGTTCACAAAACACATTACAGATCTCAGCATAGTTTAAGAAAGGAATCTACAAGTATTTACTGTCAAATGATGATGTTGAAGAGGTTAGATATGCTAAATATCCTGAGTAGATCACTATCTAACGTATAAATGAACCAAAATTCCATAATGCACTTCATAAATATGTATAAATATTATGTGTCAATCAAAAAATTTAAAAATTGACTCTAAAGTAAATGAACATTTAGCTTTTCAGAGCTGTCTGGTTAAATATAGATAAGGCTGAAATGAAGGTGTCAAGAAGTCTGAATTCATCTGGAAGTTTTGGCGAAGAACATGCTTAAAAAGACATTTAAATTGTTGAAAGAATTATCTTCTTCTTGGTCGTAGGAAGCCAGACCCTCTGTCCTTGTTGACCATCAGGTGCATATTGCACTTTGATGTCACAGGCCACCTGCCTTTTTTATCAAATGTTCCCTCACTTAAGCAAGAGCACAGTTTGAGTTTATCTCACACTACCTGTTTCTTTTCTTCCTCTGCTACCCAGACTGAGAAAACCAAGACTTTCAATATTTCTTCTAAAAGTTTCATGGAATGATAACTATGCACATCCAAATAATATTCTTATGGATTAATGAACTGTAAACTGGTTAGTAACTCTAGTCACATCTACCTATTCTTCACATGAGAAACGCCCCCTTTTGGAATTTGAACTAACGCGTAATTTTGACTGGGATATATATCATATCCCTGTCCTCGGATGAAGTGGGGAGTGTTTGTAGAAAGTTATTAAGTTACTAACACAACTTCCTAAGATATTTTGTGGGCCACATGACAAAGTTTTATCTACTATCTCGCTATGGTTCAGGCCTCTAGAGATTTTTCCCAGTCCCACTTGGATATTATTCACTTTAGAGCTATCCGTAACGCCTGCTGTAATTCATATGTTCTGATCAAACATCGCTCTCTCTATGGAATATTTTCCATATGTTAATATCCTGTTTCTCAGTTCATAATCTTTAAACCTTCATATCTTCTAAGGTTACTTACATTCCGTAAGTATTGTGTTTTCTATGTGAATTATTTCTCTGTGAAATATTCTGCAGAGAGGACTCTCCGAATGTTGAAAATTCTGGAAATGTGTGTGGCCTGATTCTTTGATTTCTTGAAGTCTGCCTACAAACACAAAACTATTTCAGTTGTGATTTTTTTTTCTTTATTGGTTGTTGCTTTATCTAAGGTAATTTGAATTTTTACAGTATCTTTGCTTTTTACGTACAGGTTCATCTCTGATTTTAGAAGTAAATATATTTTTTTCTTTCTCAGTCTCCTAGGACCATCACCACCTGAAGTGGCATTTGTCTACCACTTCACAGAAAATATAAAAGAAAACAGAAACAAAAACAAGAATTCATCAGCTGGGGGAAGCCTAGAATTGCTATCAGCAAATCTCTATCTCTTGCTCCACTCTCCACTCACTATAAATGACTCTTGTCTAGTAGGTGTTTTCCTAGTCCACAGGTAAACGAAAGACAGTGGTCCAAAAGTGGACACATTCTCTTCTCACTGCATGAGAGTTGCAGATGAAAGGACAAAATAAATAAACTCTACAGGTAATATAACTATACATACAGAAAAGAGAAAGTAGGAAAAGGATGACAAAATATGTTCCCATATGGAAATAAAAATTTCCTCTTCCCAAAGTATCCATTGGGCATCACAAGGAGAGCTCCCTAATGGAGTATTAGTCAGGGAAAGCTTGAGAGTTGTTAGGAAAATGAATAGTCAGGATTTGTGGCAAAGTCCCCAGCAGTTCACCAATGTTGAGTGGCAAGACCAAAGTTCTAAATCTGAAAGCATATTGGATGTGCTAGATGTAGAGTCTGAAGACCAGTGTGCTGAATAGAAATCTGAAAGGACCAAGAAGTGACAAGAACATGTGCTGCTCAGTGCCGAACGAACATGCCATGAAAAAGAGCAGCTTCAACTCTAAGTGAGAGAGGAAGTGATCTGGTCACTTCCGTCAGAAGACAGTATGTTGTGATCATTTATAAAATATCACTCGAGGAGTTTGGTTAAAAACACACTGAAGAAGGCAAAGGTCAGAAGCACAAAGACCTGGTGGAAAGCACAATCATTAAAACCATGTGCTCCCCTGTGTTCTGTCAAGTTTTTGATACAGCACCTGCAGAAAATACAACTGCAACATGGATCTTTTTACAGTATAAAGGAAACAGGCAAACATACAAAAATATTAAGATTTTAATAGCTCAATATTATATTTTACGATTTTGGGTTGAAATGACAAAATGTAAGATTCCAAAGAACTTTGCTCTACTTAAGCAAATAGCAATTTAGAGTGGATTACCAACTCTTCTAGTGGATTACCCTGATCTACCATTTAAAAACACAAGTATTTTTAAAGACAAAACCAATTTTCTTTTTCTTTTTTATTAATTTTATTAGCACACTTTATGATGAATATGATTATAAAATATAATTACAAAATAATCACATTCATCATAAAGAATTTGATATTTGGTTATTTCAAATTTTTATGTGTCCTTCTCTTTTTAATTTTATTAAAGTACAGATCTTGGAGTAGGTATTAATTGTCTGCATTTCTGCTTTGTCTGTTGTGGTTTCATGCTGTTGATCCCATTTGTATGGATTTGAGTCGTTTCTTTCATCTTCTTGAGAAGGCTGTCTAAGGGTTTGTCAACTTTATTCTTTCAAAGAACTAACTTTTTGACTTGTTGATTCTTTGTATTGTTTTCTAAACTCAACTGCATTAATTTTTGGTCTGATTTTTATAATTTCCTCCTTTGTAAATCCTTTGGATTTACTTTTTATTGTTTTCTAGTAACTTGAGGTTCAATATTCAGTTATTTATTTAGGCTCACACTGTTTTCTGGGAATTCATTGGTGTAAGTATTCCTTACAGGGCTGCTTTCATTACATCCCATAACTTCTGGTTTGTTGCACTGGCACCATCATTCAACAGTAGAATATGTCTATTTTCTTCTTTAATTTCATCTATCTAGCATTAGTTGCTCAGGAAAATGTAATTTGATTTCCTTGTATTTGTGCAATTTCCTTTGTCATTGATTTCCAATTCAATGACACTACGATCTGATAATATGAATGGGATCCATATTTGAGCATATTCTGTGAGCTACCATGCTCTGTTTTGGAGAATATTCCATGTGTAGCACAGAAAAAAATGTATATTCTGATGTTATGGGGTGGAAAACTGTAGATATCTACTAAGTCCATTTATTCAAAGGTTTTATGCTGCTCTGGTATTTCTGTGTTGATTTTTTTGTCTGGTTGATCTGTTATTTTGTGACAGTGGGGTATTGAGATCTCCCAATACAATTATGTTATATTAATGTTATATTTGCTTTTTCATGTCATTTCATTTCATATTTTTTGTATATAAGCATGAGCTGAGATTTGGTGCATATATATGAATGCTATGTATTCTACTTGGTTTCTTCCCATAGCAAGTAAGTAGGTGTCCTTTTTATTTTTCTTAGTAAGTCTTGACTTGAAGTTCATTTTATCTGTAAATAGAATAGCTACGTCTGCTTTTATTTTAGATTCCTGTCACATGGAATATTGTTTTCTATTCTTTGACTTTTAGTGTGGGAATTTCTTTGCATTAAATGTGTTTCTTGGATGTAGCGTATTATTGTAACTTGTTTATTGATCCATTGTGCCAATCCACTTATTTTTTATTGGTGAAATGAGGCCATTTACATTGATAGGTGTAACCAATATGCATTAACTTAACCTTGTCATAATGTTTTCCTGTTTTTGGTTCCCTTTCTTTCCATTCAGTTTGCTTGCTTTACCTTGTGGATTTATTTTATTGGGGTTCATTGAATCTCAGTTGTTATCTCTTATAGGCTGTTCTTTAGAATATTTTGCAGTGCTGATTCAATGATTATGAATTTCCTTAATTCTTCTTTATCACAGATATATCTTATTTCTCCATCAATTTTGAAGGATAGTTGCCAGGTATATCAATCTGATTTGAAAATTTTCTTTTAGGGTTTGAAATACTTCATTAAAATTTTACTTGATTAAAGCATTTGCATTAAGAAATCTACTGTGATTCTGATGGGCTTTACTTTACTGATAATTTATTTTTTTCTAACAGCTTTTAATATTTTCTTCTCATGTTGTAGTTCTTGAAACCTAACTACTATAAACCTTGGTATAGATTTTTTTCTGCTCATGGTCACTTGGAGGACTGAATGCCTCAATTATCTGTATTTTAGTTTCTTTTCTCATAGTTGGGAAGTTTTCTGGCATTACTTCTGTTAACGTGCTTTTAGTGTCTTTGGACTATCTTCTGATTTTCAATCGATTCTGATTAAATTTATGTGATTCTTCTTTGTATCATCTAGCTTTTGGATTGATGTTTTATGATCGTTTAGTATTTTTAAAATTACTTTCATTTGATTATCACTTACCAAAAACCTATTTTACAGATCTGATATATGGTCTTTACATGTTGATTTTACTGCATATACTTTCAAAAAAATTTTAAATTCCTGGGTATCCATCTGAATCTGTTTTATGGAATTTATATTTATTTTCTATGTTTGACAGTCACAGTTTCCACATTTTCCTAAGATCCTCTTATTTTTTATGTTACCTAGTATTTACTCCAGATTCACTGGTCACGTCCTTCATTACATTCATTATGTGTTCAGTTATCTGAGAAATTATTTATGGTTTAATGCTTTCTAGAGTATGATTCATATATTTGATTACTTCTGCTGCTACCATTTGTGAAAAATCAGTTGACTGACTGCTGATTTCGTCCACCTGACTGTACCCTGGAGTTTTGCTGGGCAAGCCTGAGGTATGGATGTTGTCTTCCTTCTGCTTCTTCTCATTTACTTTTTTTAAAAGTTGTTTTCTCCATCATTTCTGATGTTTTTAAATTGCTTATGGTAGGTATCTTTATTACTAGTATTGAAACCTCCTTACAAAATGACTTCTTTTCAGAGCTCTCTTCTAGGTGAGGCTGTCTTTTGGATTTTCAGTCTGTCTCAAGATTCTACCTCATCAATTTATTAAGAATGAGAAGTTGCTGCCTATGTGGCATGCAACCCAGTTCTTTGCTACTAGAATGTAGTATATTTTATGAGCCTAGAGAATTTAGATACTGGCATAAAAGGAAGAAATCACAACTACAACACCTTCGCTAATTTGCCATCTTTAATCATTGGAACAAGATTAATTGTTAAAAAGTGAAATCTTATACCTAACAAGAAATTATAATGAACACACCCTACAGTGACTTTACCCTTTGAGGAGGAAATTGTAAATGGCAAGGAGGAAATAATAGATAAATAGATGAAGAGAAGAAGAGAAGTTGGGTGGATGGACAAAGGATGATTACTCAGATTTCAGGAAATTGGTGAAAAACTCAGGAAAGAAAGAGGAGGAAACAAACAAACAAAGGAGCAAACCAAAAAGTCTAAAAACAATGTCCATACTCATGAACAAAATTAAAACAATCAAGAAAATTAAAAGAAAATCAAAAGAACAAAACAAAATCAATGAGTAACAAAAGTAGAAACACTAAAAAAAAAAAAAAAAAGAGAGAAACTTTTCTGTGACTTGAAGCTTGTGGTTATCTTCTGGTGTCTACAGTTTAAGCAAGTCAGACCCCAGATCTGTCCATAGCTATGCTGAGTCACCCTTGTAAGTGAAGCAGAAACAATGTAGGATTGTTGGGTCAACCATGCAAGCCTGTGGGAGTTCTGGGACTGGTCAACGACCTTCCCTTTTAGGTCCAGAGAATTTCAGGCTGATCTGGCTTCTGTTGCCACTGCCCCAGTCAAGTCTTCACTTAATGGTGAGTTGCATGACCCTTTTTGGCCTGCCCATGTCTCCCCACCCTGGACATTCCTGCTTTTGAAATTCATCCAACTGCTGTGCGATTTCTCCGTGGGCAGCTGTGTAACACAGAAACCCATGCCTGTGTGGGTCCCAAGTTCATTTGTCCACCATCTTCAGGAAACGTTATAGCCCCTCCCCTGGAGTCACTCACCAGCAGGGTTGGGCCTCCACTGTTCCTCTCCACTTTGCAGCTCTCTCCTCTTTCCCACAGTCCAGGATGAGCTAGGAGGGAGTGGGAGTATATTTTGCTTCATCCCTCTGTGCTTTGATGCATCTTTCACTTTTCACTGCGATCTGCTTCTTCGCTTTTTTGCAGTTGTTATTTTCCACCTTCTTGGTTCCAAATACTAGAGAGGTTGATCTGCGGCTGCTTACCATTTCCTCACTTTTCCAGCCATGATCAAGCTCAGTTTCCATGACTTGACTTGAGCCTCAGTATTTCTCTAATCATTCTATGTTATAAATACAAGTGAATACTGTTTACATAACCAATTAAAATAATGTAGTACAAATCTTTAAGCCTTGGAAAATTATTATTTAGCAAGCACCCTGACTGGTCTTCATATCATCTATTCATTTTTCTAAAAAACAGGAAGAAGAATCACTCTCCTAAGTTATTACTTTATTTAAAATATTTAAGAACATATCTATTCTTTGCAAATGAAATCTTACTGATTTAATAAAAATATAAATAATCATTCACGATCTGAGGACTTTAATGTCCATAATCATGTCTACTTTCACTGATGACATATATTATAATAAAATGAAACATTTACATAAGATATTACTTATATTAAGATATCAGATATTGAAGTACATTCAGCATGTTATAATGATTTTTACTAGACAAAACTCAACTGTGTATTGTGTCTTAAAATATTATTGTTATTATACTTTAAGAGCTCACTATAGTTTAAGAAGTAAGGACATATTTGTTTCAAATTGAATGCTATATGTGTTACAGAAAATACCAGATTAAAGTCAAATGTACTTTCAAATTCATTGGGTAGAAAAATATACACAAGGGTGGCTAAATCTAACAGTGTTCAATATAAAAGGAACAATATGGATTTGAACTGTTTTATATCACGTTTAGGAAGGAAGGTTACTGGGATGACAAATTGTCATCATTGTCTATTGGCTTCATCTATGCAAAAGTTCCATGCAGAGATTTGGAAAACAACTCTGAAGTCAAATAGTGTGCACTTTCTACTGTATTGAAAACTAGTGGGATCTATTCCTTTAGAGACATTGCTTATGTCTACATGAAACAAACATAGCCAAGCTTACTCTGAGTCTTATATTGTTGTGATCCACATAACTTGCATTCTGTTTTCTTTCAGGAGTATGTATAATTTCTCATGGGATCTTTTGAAATGCTGAAGTCTGTTACACAATATTACATGTGTAGGTGCTAAAATCTGAAGATTCATCTAGGAAAAATATGACATAGATGTAAGAAGGCAAAGAAGAAAGTTGAGGTCATTTGGCAGTGAAAAGAGTGCTGAATTGAGCAACCATGTGAGTCATTCCTTATGCCATGCCACAGGATTCTTTATGTCCCCGGGAAATGAGATTTTCCTGATTATCTTGGGATCAAACATAATCATAGATCTACCAATCCCCCACTATTTTATTTTATTTTTTTTTTTGTACCAGGAATCAAACTAGAAATCTCGCACTTGCCAGGCAGGTGCTTACGCCACTGAGCTAATTCATGGACCCCCAGCATTAAAAATTTAAAATTAGGAGCATATTTTTTAAGTTCATTATTTCATTTGCTAGACGTTGTAGCAGATAATTTGATCAAACCTATGTTTTATATGCAACTTTTGAAAGAAATGTAAGTCTAAAATGTTGAGTCATTTAACATATTTTCTGTTGTAAGTGTATAATGTTATATATTATTTTTTACTATCTGAAAACAGATTTTAAAATATAGCACTTTAAAATAAGTGATTTCTCTTTTTTTGCCTTATGAATCATCTTAAATTCAGTTACATGTATTAATGTTTATCGCATATACATAAAGAGAAAGGTAAGAATAAAAGAGAATGAAATAGAATATAATCAAATGGAGTAAAGATTACTGTTATGCATTCACTTGAAGTCTTGCCGTACTCCAGGAGGGCTGGGAGTTATAGCTTTTACTTTTTATAAATATAAGACAAACTAAACTATGATGTTCATTGTTAAAGCCGATGGCAAAAAGATGAAAATTTGAGATTATCTTGCAGGCTCTGAAGAGATAATGAGTAAAGATTGATGAGAGTAGTGAATCAACTAATAATATTTTATGATAAAACACCAGTTAACTGAAGAGATATAAATAAATGATATAAATAAAGAATTATTAACTTATTTAAAAATTACTTGTAACATCCACTTTCTTCTCACATTTATAAATACAAAATACATATTCTGATTAATTCAACAGCATCATTAAATAGTTCACTCATATATTGCCCTCATTTTATACTGTAAGTGAATCCTTATATTATTTTTTCAATGAATGATTGTAATCTTTGGCATTCATATACCCTACTATTCAATTCATTTTTTAGTAAGATTTCCAAATAAGCATTATATGAATAACATTTAAAGTATTTGTCATATATTTATTCTAATTAACACATTCTTCTCATATTAATTTGTATAATACATTTTAAGCATTAATTTTGTCAACTTAAATTATTTTCAAGCTATTGATTTTTCTCAAATAATGAATGCATTTTTTTAAATCATGCAGTTTTGCCAGATTTGAAAGTGCAGCAGTCTGACTTCTCAGCCCAAGTAAGAATACCTGATTTCATGACGTGGTGTTCATCTGAGGTAAACACCTTGTCTCTCACATGTGTGTAAGTGCTACAGCAACTATGAAAAATCCAAATCTTAGAGCAAGACTCAATTATGATCTTCAGTTCATATCAGAAAAATGTAGTGTTAACACCCATTTCATCAATGAACTTCCATACAAGAGAAGTCTACCTGTTACTTCATTCCAGTCTGGTTTTAATGCTCAAATCTACTACTACAGAATGTAAAGATGGACTCAGTATTTTCTTTTGTCCTCACAAGTATGATTTTGCTTCCTATCTGCTAACCTGTGTTTACATAATGACTATAGGTTCTGAGTGAAACCAGATGAAACTTGGGTGAACATAGATGGTTAAAACAAGTTTAAAACTGTTAAAGGCTCATTTCCCATCTACCAGGTAAAAGATAATCATATGCGTCTTACCCATGTGATTTTAGAGCTTGATGAATGCATATCACTTCACAGGGAAGCTAGTATACACAGTAAGCACTCAGTATATGTCAACTAAAATATGTTTTAATTCTCACTGAAATTAAAACTTTGGTTATGACCTCTTCCAGAGTCAAAATTTTAATTCCTTTGTTATTGTATTCCAAAATCAGATTTTTAAATGATGTTGAATATTTATGTATGTATAATACATAAATGCATAAGCCTGTAAAACATAAAGTAAGATTTGAAAAATTGTTTTATATCATTAATATTTAACATTGTTGAAATTATCTTTATTAGTTCACTTAGTGTTTATACATTAGGCCAATTTAAGCCAATTTCTCTTTCTTTCTTTCTTTCTTTCTTTCTTTCTTTCTTTCTTTCTTTCTTTCTTTCTTTCTCTCTCTCTCTTTCTTTCTTCTCCTTTGAAACAAGGTCTCACTATGTTGTTCAGGCTGGCCTTGAGCTCATTTTGTAGCTCACTTTGTAGTTCACTTTGAACTTGCAATGATACTCCTGCCTCAGCCTTCCAAGTGCTGGGATTTCAGGTGTGCTTCATCATGCCTGGCTTCAATATATTTTTCATTTCTTGAAATGTTATATTTTTATCAGAGGTGTCTAATATTGCAAGTATATATTTTAAATTATGTAAGACATTAATATGAAAATTACAACTTTAAAAAATCTTTAGTATATCAATTTAAGAGGTTTTGTAAATGTATATCAACAAATAATAATAGCATAATAAATTTATTTCTAATCTAGTTAATAATAAATTATAAAAGATGCTACAGTGATAATGATCATTGAAACGTGACTCAGACAAACCTTTCATTGTAATTAGTTATTTTGAAAGATTAATTTTTTTAAAAAAATTACCTTAAAATCAGGTGGATGAACTGTAAGAATACATCTTTGAGATAAAAAGATAAGAGAGATTAGTTTGACTGTGTATCTTTTGCAGTCTCAGGCAAACTCAAAAGTGTCATTTTAAACATGATTTGATAATTTGTGATGTATTTCCAAGAAATGCAAAACAGGTCAGGCTTAAAAACATTTTCAATAAAGGCTTTGGTTCCTGGACATATTCATACCCATGTAGGGTATTCAATATGGGTGAAGAGAATAATTTGTGACAAGTAGAGTATGTATAGCTTTTAACCAGTATGTAGGGGACATTGACTGTAGAACACAAAATATTTTGAACACTTACTTAAGCAACATGGCCTTCTATAAGAACTACAAACAAGAGAGGTGCAAAATATGAGCCAGCAGGTTTCATACTGCTAAGTCTCAATTAGTGTGGAAGTTGTGTTGGTGGAGGAAAAAAGAACCAAGGGAGCCGACTTTGCTAAACAGCATGTTGAGACCTCAACAAGTTTGCACTCTGGAATGAACGATCTTACATTGGGAAGTAGTTAATAGTTTATATACTCACTACAGTTGCTAAAAGTCTGTTGGTTGTTACAGGTAACTAAAGGTGATACTGAAGAAAAATGTAGATTAGTAGGAGCAATTCTATTAAAATTTATTTAAAAGTATTTGGATAGAACTTGCTGATCTAGTAGATATAGAATTCAGACATAGATAAGGCAGATGCAAAAATTTGCAAAACATTGGAAACCTTTAGATATTATAACTTGCTATACTATAAGTTGATAAAAAGCAACATGTATGAAAAGTCTACCAATGAACTTTCCTTATTTTCTCATAACTTTTATGAATTTATTAACAATCCTCAACAACCGATGTGGGTACAGATGAAATATGAGTACATTGCCATCACTATCAAAGCTTTCAGTAATTTCTACTGATTGATGTTGTAGTCATTATTATATCACATTTGTATTAGCATTAGTAACATCAAATTCTTCTACAGACAGATAAAATAGAGTCACACATTTGATATTAATTTAACAGCATATTGATGGATACATTGCAGTATTTATATAGGGAGGTAAGTACTTTTAATCTTCTGTCACAGTAAATGAGTTGGAAGAAGATAGACATGAATATTGCACACAATTTGTGTGTTTTAGGCAGCAAGAATCAGAACAGCAGAATTCAGGGAAATACAGTTTTCTGTACTTTAGATAATTACAAAGAAATATATAATTCCACTAAACTATTCAAAGCTTGTTTTTGCAGGCACAATATAGAACCTATTGCTGCAAATCTTGGCACAAATATAAGTTGGTGATTTTAGTTTTGAAGTTGATTTCATCCACCAAGTGATGCATGTTGCTTCTGCACCTAACTTATGACATTTTGTATCATGAAAGGATGTAGAGTTTTATCAGATGCTTTATTTCATCCTTGTTGAGATGATCTTATGATTACTGTCTATGATTCTAATAATGTGGTATACACTTTTGTTAATTTGCATATGTTAAATTACCCTTTCTTCTGTGAGATCAATCCTACTTATAAATGGTGTCTCATCTTTTTAATAAGCTGTTGAGTTTGATTGTGGTATTTCATTAGTGAGCGAATATTATTTGAAGTATTAGGAAAGTTAATTCAGTTGAAAGCAGAATTGCTATTGCAATTGAAAAATGCATATTTATTTGAAGGTAATTAGGATTAATTTTATTTTGATTCTAGTCATCAAGCAAGACTGTATATAAATCATATTAAAAACACAAACAAACAAGATAATTGAATGCTATATAAGCTCTCAAACAGATTCTCTTTATTTAAAGATGTTTTCTTCAGGACTTGGGTTAGGTCTGTCAATATAATTTTCTTTGAAATGTAATCATAGATTTTTCAAGAACCAAAGTTAAAAATGATTACTATTTCTCTTTTTTCATTTAGCTACTACTGAAGCCCATGAAGGCTTTAATGTGGTTTGGCATAATAATTATAATACAACATATAAAAAATCCATTAGTGTCTAAAATTATGAAAAGAATAAAAACTATAGACAAAAAAATGAGAAAAAAAGAGAAATTCCCTTCTAAGCTAGTAAAATGTAAAGTTGAGCACAAGCATTTTTATTTTCCAAAATCTGAAAGTAAAACATGAATCACAATTATGATTAACATTGAATTTAATGAAAAAAATTACTGAATGGTCAAGAAAAGCACCTTCAAAGCATTTTTCATGTACACATTTTTACATATGTGCATCTTTTTCACACAAGCACAAGCCCTCAAAATTTTGTTTGTACTTTGAAAATAACTAACTGGTCTCCTTTGATATTTAAGTATTTTTCTGCACAACATAATGCCTTGAACACTGTATAGTGTTTTTTTTTTAAAACAAATAAACAAAACTATACCATGTTTTTTATTCCCAGAAAGACTTTTAAAAAATCTCAGAGAAAAAGGCTTGGGGTTCAATCCACAGCACTTCCAAAAATAACAAAGGATATGTAAACCTCTTATTGTCACCTGGTAGCAGCATTGCAGGTTAACTGACTATTGACCATTACATGACTCACATAAAACTTCCCCATATCTTCTTTGCAGTCAGACTGGCCTCCCTGCCATTCTCAGCATACCTCAGAAAAGCTCCTGCTTGTGGGACCAGCACTTGCTTTTTCAGAAACATGAAACATTCCCCGGGCTAATATTTCAACATCTTTCTCTCTCACTTCATATATGAAAGGTCAGAAATGCTTTCTGTGTATAGGATTAGAAATCCCAGTCTCTCTCTACGTCTATTCCTTTTCCTTAGCTAATTTTTCTACACAGAATCTAATTCTGTCATTGTTGTATATTTATTGATTCGATGTCTTCCCCTTGGAATTAAACAGTGTAAAATAAGGAACTGTATCTATTTCCTTGGTTCTACTGCATGCTATATAGTAACAAACATATATTGGGAACTCAATAATATTTTAATCAATAAGTGAAATAATTAATAACACACAAAAAGTTTTCCTGGCACTTAAAACAGAGAATTTCTTGAAAGGCTTTTCAGTTAGAATAAAATCTTAATCAATATTTTCAATAATGTACATAAACAACTTAAGAGAAGATTTTGTTCAATTATTCATGATCAATAAATGTAACCCAACCAATAATTATAAAGTACAGCTCTGGAGAAGCAGTATTTTGGGAATGACCATGAGGTAAGTTCATGCAAAACAACAAAATCTCAATTTTAGCTTTGTGAAATTCTAGCTCTTCTTGTATAATAATTAAAATAGAAAAACGGGAGATGATGACCTTCATGCTTTATCCACAGATTATTCTCCGCAAGGTTTTTGATCAAAGTGAGGCAGATAAAAAATGAAAAGAAAAAATTTCTGAGGTTAGGCTTTGTACCATGGATATGGGAGTTTTAAATATAGCATTAAACACACACGAGGAAGTAAATGAATTATAAATCACTTAAATATATATTATTTAAACTGTTCCCATAGTTTTGAAGATTGAAATTCAAACTTAAAATGACTGCTACCTTTTTAATTGTCTACTAAGGTTGAGTTCAGTGTCTGTAGGTCTTAGCTGATTTTTCAACTGCAAAGACAACTGTCCATGAAAGACTAAAGTCACAACTGTTTTAGAAAACTGGAGCCACATTAGTCATGCCTTTCTTCCATGTTGAAAATGTTTGTGAATTTTAATCTAGTCTTAAAAGTGTCTCAGTCCACAGTGGAATTTCTAATTATATTAGTCTAGATGTGTGTTTTAAATTTAAATTTGACATTAGAAAAAAAATAAAAAGACAATTAATTTGTTTGCCTGTAATACATTTATTCCCAATTCTTTTCCATATAAAAGTCTTTAAATGTGAACATAATACTTATTAAGAACAAGATTATTCTTATTGTGAAATGTAAAGAAAAAACTGTCTATTTTAAAATATCAAAGTATTAATGCAGTGATGGTCAAAGTTGAGAAGATAAGGCATTTAGAATTTATTCAGACTATTGAAATGATTCTACTTTCATGTCTATATTAGACAAACAGTGCAATAATTTTCTGCAAGTGTGTTACATTTACCTGGAAAAGCATACTACAAATACTACATTGATATTTAATGTAGATACAAAAAAATTGATGGGGTAAACATATGGTAAGAGATGTAGTATGATAAATGATTGCTTATTCATTTTATTCAATAGTAATTGGAATCCTGTATTTTACCTTTAAGTATTGCTATTTTTACAATTAATAAAATATCAATGTGACTGTATTGCTCACATTTATGTTGCTAATGTTTTATGATTTGTTATAACAGTTAATATAACATCAGTTCCATAAAATGCCTTACAAAAAAGCAGTAGTTCTCTTTTAAAGTGGTAACTGGTATCTTTTTCATTTGCTCACTCACATACACTTTAGAATATTAAGTGTCCTCAGAAATTGTATAGATTTAACTACATTCAAAAGTTCATAAGCTTTCATAGAAGTCATCTTTATTGGCATGCAAAAGAGGACATGGACATGAAGAATCTTTCCCTTAAATCTAAGAATGAATATACACGTGGCTATGCATATGTTCCTGTAACATGCTGATTTCAACTCTGGGGAATTTATTTAGAGAGGGAAGAGCTGGATCAAATGAAAATGTTCTTTTTAGTTTTTTGAGAATCTGCACGTTGACTTGCACAGGGATTGTGCATTCCCACCAGCACAATTCATAATAGCTAAATCTTGCAAACAAGGTACATGTTTATCAACAGAAAAATGGATAAGAAAACTATGATATTTACATACAATGGGGTCCTACTTTATGATAAAGAAAGATAAACGAAACAGTTATAAGTAAATGAATGGAACTTGAGAACATAATGTTAGTAAAATGAGTCAAACATATAAGATTAAATATCATATGGTTTCTCTAGAGATAAATGGGAAGTAGGGAAAACTTCGAAAAATCCATTAAATTACATATTCCATTGCCTCAAAATATTTTAACACACATACTACCTTGTTTCATTTATATTACTAGATTCTCTTATTTCATTGAATGAAAAGGTTCAGACTATTATATTTGTTTATTTCTAATAAGAGAAAACATTTGTGTATATTTTGTCCTCTGTTTGAAGATAATGAAATACAGTATATTCACTAGTGTTATTCTCTTGCTGTTTTGATGTATGATTTTCTTTTATTTCTTCATAAAATAAAAAAGGAAAAATGCACAGACATTTGTGATAAGTCCTACTTTCATAAACAAAATTCAAAAGATATTGTATTCTGATAAATTGTAGCTTGATAATGTACAGCTAGCAGTCAGAACAGCTTCCTTTTAAAGAGGTTCTTTATGCATAAGGTTCTGTACAAGGCCTTTAACACATTCATACTGGTTCAGCATCCTCACAGGAGGACCTGAAATCTGCCGAGGATTAGTGCTGTCAATTAATTTCTGCAAGGGCTCCCAGCTAACCATGGAGGAGTTTAGATGGCTGGCAGAACACTTTTACTTTTAAATATTGCAGTATATATTCTCCAAAAATCCGAGGTTAAACTTGCTTTTCAAATTGAGAGCATAAAACCTCAGGACCAATGAATCATTCAGATTACTCCTTTTTCATGCTTTCTCTCACACTTTTCACAGGAATCTAATTTCTAGAGCAAAGAAAATAGACAATTTATATGCTAAAATATAAAACATGAATTATAGCTTTATTTTTAATTGTATAAATGTTTATAATCAACAAGTACAGTCATATTTTTAAGTGGAATACACCATTATAAGTGTCCAGAACTCTTCCATCATTCCAAACTAAAAATACATGTTCAGTAAAGAACACCTTATCCCTTATTCTCTTGTACTCAGATAATCCCTTCTACATGTTCTGTCTTGAAAGCTAGATCTTCTATGTGACTAGCAGGAGTGAAATAATGAGATATTTGTCCTTTTGGGTCTGGCTTATTTCACTCAAAATAATTGATTTTAGTTTTTATTGGTGCATATTTGTAGAACATTAAGATTACATTCATCGTGGGAATTTGGTACACATACGCCATCTCCCAATTATTTTTTAAAAACCCCTCCTTTCCCCTCTGTTGTCCTCCCTATGCCTTTTAAACCCCTTCGTATATGTATGACTATTTTATACATGATTGCAGTACTTGATAATCTCATTCTTTATAGGAATTTGGGATCCTACTATGACTTCACAATCATCCCCACCATTTTTTGATACCTAATTGAACTCAGGACCTTGCAAAGATTGTTGGACTCTTTGTCAAACATAAGGTAGCTGAGTGTGCCTGGAATTGTTTGAGCCTCCTGTATCCTATTACATTTATCCATATGTCTGTTTTATTACCAATACCATGCCAGTTTTATTACCACAGTTTTGTAGTATAATTTGAAATCTGAAATACATTTCCCTATTTGTCCAGGATTAATTTTTTTATTCTAGATCGCTTCTGATTCTATATGAATTTTAGTATTTTTTAATCTAGTTCTGTCCAGAATTCTACTTGTAATTCAACTGAGATTGCATTAAATCTATATAAAAGTTTTGGAATTTTAATTATTTTTAATATGTGGTTCCATTTATCCAGCAACAGGGGATATCTTCCCAGTATCTGACAGGAATAGCTAAAGTTTGTCTATCTTTGCTAGAGCAAAATCGGTATCTTGAACAAATGATTTGAGGAAATCCAGCAAGCATCTTGCTTTACTTTACTCTCCTCTCCCTCTCTTCTTCCCCCACCATCTCCAAGTTTTGGTTCCCTTCCCATATGCCAAAGATTCATCTCACTATTTCCTACTGTCCAATTGTTATCTATACTTCATTTGTACTTATTTGTGCAAATATACTTATCTTTGTACTGTATTTATATATGCCTATTCTCGGAAAACAGAAACCATATAACAGTTAAACTAGTATATCTGATTTACTTCACTTAATATTGTGGTCTCAGTACATCCTCTTACCTACAATTAACTTAATTTTATCTCCCACTGTGGTAGAATATTACTCAATTGTATAAAGTACCACATTTTTTAAATCTACTTCTTCAGTTGATAGACACATAGGCTATTATGAATTATGCTATTATAAATATGAGCATGCATATATCCTTGTAACATAAAGTCTTTAAATCTTTTAGCAAAATACCTATTAGAGGAACAGCTGGATCAAGTGGAATTTCTATTATTTTTTTGATGGCATTCTATATTAATTTCCACAGTGGTTGTAAAAATTTATACTCCCACCGACAAAGAAAAATGTTGCCTTTCCTTTCAGCCTTTCTATAATTTGTTATTATTGGAATTGTTGAATAATACAGCCATGTTTTATGGATTAACATCCAGAGCTAAGTATTGTTTTTGATTTATAATTCTCAAATGACCAATAATGTGGAACATTTTTTCACATATTTTCTGGTCATTTGTACTTACGAGAAGTATCTATTCATTTCAAATATCTATTCACTTTTTGATTGGTGGGTTCTAAAATAGGGTAGCCTATTTTTTTTTTCTTTTTTTAGTTCTTCATATATTGTAGCTATTAGTGCTTTGAAGAGTAGCTGGCAAATTTTTTTTTCAAATTTTGGGCTGTCTCTTCACTATCTTGGTGTTTTACTGTGCAGATGCTTTTCAACTTGATTTGACCCC
Organism: Hydrochoerus hydrochaeris; assembly: GCA_004027455.1. Classification (NCBI taxonomy): domain Eukaryota; kingdom Metazoa; phylum Chordata; class Mammalia; order Rodentia; family Hydrochaeridae; genus Hydrochoerus; species Hydrochoerus hydrochaeris. The sequence continues at coordinate 40,871 of PVLA01003145.1, forward strand.
ATTTGTTGATTGCCTATCATATTTCTTGCGTGATAAGGGTTCCATTCAAAATTGTTTGCTTATATCTTCAAGAGTTTCATTGATCTGTCTTCCAAAAATTATTTCTATTTTAATATTTAGATATTTGATCCACTTGGTTACCATTAGTGCATGGGGAGATATGGTTCTAGATTCAGTCTTTAGCATGAACCTGGAATGAGTCAAGTAGCTACTCAGCCTTCTGGGTCACCTTCCCCGTGGCATCCCCACAAGCACTCTCTCCAGAGGTATGTGTGTTTGCATTACAGTCACTCACCAACTGTTGCCTATAAAAGGATTCACAGGTAGCAGAGTCCTGTATTCTCTTTGTAAATTAAGGCTATGCTGCTCTGCTTTGTTTCACTGTAGCACATGTGAGGAGAACTTTTCTTTTTCAAATTGTTTCTGGAGCCCTGGTGAGCTATTCCCACTTTACACTCTGGGAAAAAAGGCAGAGGGTCCTTTCTCTTCTCTGCATTATATTTTGTTTCTTCTTTTTCACTGTATCTTTCAAGAATGTTGTTATTATTATTATTATTATTATTAGGTCCAATGTCTCCTGGCTCCAGGGCAAATATTTCTTCCTTGGTTTCTACTCCAACTTGTTTTCCAGAGTCTAGAAGTCTTCCAGAGATTGAGATGTTGTCATTGAACACTACACCATTTTCCCAGGAATTCTAACATAATGTGAAGATTCTTCCATGTTGTAACGTGTCACAATTCCATTCTTTTTAAGGATCTCAGTAATATTACTCTGCATGTATATACAACATTTTGTTTATCTATTTATTTATGCATTCATCTAACCATGAACATTGAGTTTGTTTTCACATTTTGGGAATAATGATGATACTAGGATGGACAATGCAGTAGCTTTTCAAGTCTCTTCTTTCTCTTCTTTTGGTAACATACAGAATGAAATCTCTAGATCATATATATATATATATATATATATATATATATATATATATATATAATATTTTTTAATGAATACCAGTACTATTTTTCACTGCTGGTCTTTTTTTCACATTCCTTCCAAAAAAGTTTTTATTTATTCCAGAGTCCTCCCAACATTTATTATTACTGATTATTTTATTACAACCTTCCTAATAGGAACAGAGAGAGATTTCCTTGTCATATGATTTACTTTTCTCTAATGATTTTGGAAATTGAGAGTTTTTTCATGTACTTCTCAGTCATTTTTATATTTTTTTGGAGAAATAGCTATTCAATTATTTTCCCCATTTTTATCTGGGTTATTTGAATGCTTTGACTTTGTTATGCTGTAAGAGAAATATTGCAATGAGATCTAATTTCTTTCATTCTCTTGGTTAATTTATTTATCCTATTGATAAGTGTACTAACATACCTAAAACTGTTTAGTTTTGGTGCAGTATATTTTTTATCTATCTTCCTTTCATTCTATGTACTTTTGGTGTTATGTCAAGAAATTATTGAAAAATTTAATCCTAGAAGCTTTTCCTTTTTTCCTAACAGTTTTTTTATGTTTAAGTTTTACCTTCAGGTCTTTACTGCATTGTAATCCAATTTTCTACCTTGTAGAGTTTAGAAAGGAATGATTCAATATCAATTTTGAAAAACACAGTAAATTCATACAGATAGTAAAATGTGTTAGTAACAAGCTCAGTAATGGCAAGGGGGACAGCAGGCGGTGTGATATGAGTTATTTCTGCCACAGGAGACTAATGAGGGCACTTGTGCTAATGCAGAAGGCAGTAGTGCTCAAGTAATGAGTCCAGAAAAAAAATCAATGTGATATATAAAATAAGATTATCAAATAACACAGTGACTTGAAAATTTGATACAGCAGGAAGCTGAGTATGTTTGTTAGATGCACAGCAGATAAATTCTCCTGAATGAATAAAAAGGAGATTAACAGTATAAGCAAAATGATGAAAAGCAAAGGCCATATTCACATGATCCAATAACTGTATATTATAAATTTCAAGTAGAAAGCTCAGTGTGGATAAAGAGACTAATGATCAAAGTAATGCAAATAGAAACTAATGGTCTTACAGGAAAAAATCCTCACAAACATACATAATGCTTGCATACTAATTATTAAATACTGAAAAATAGAAACATCCTCTTCCAGATAAACACACACATGCATACACGCACACACACACACACACACACACACCCGTACGGTGTAATGGCAATTTATTTATTGTAAATTAACAAAAAAAGAAAAACTCCAAATGTCTAAAACATTCATGTTTTGATTTTCTTGATCTAAACTATTAAAGATGTAGTTTGTTTATGGACCTGTCTGTATAATAATGATCTATCTCTGCCTACATTTATATTATGGAGACATTATATATTCATGTCTTTGCTTTTCTCCCTCCTCACATTTACTTTCCAACTCAGAAGTAATCACTGGAAGAATAAAGTAAAAATAATTCCATGAGTGGAGAAAAACATTTATTTATTTTCTTGTATTTCTAAGTATTAATTTTCCATAATTAAATTATAACTTTATTGTTCATACAAAAGCAATTGTCAGTGTTATTAAAAAAGATCTGAAGTTTAATAATGTAGAAATAAGATAATGTACATGAAAAATGAAGAGGCAACTTTAAAAGGGAAAGACAGTCACAACAAAAACATAAATGGTAATATAATGCATAAATATAGTAATAACAATACAGTAAAGAGTAAAAATAGAGCTTTCAATTTTTTCTAAAAACTGTTTCATGACTTTTATAGGCTAAAATTTTTCAGAGATCACAAACATAACATAAAAAACAAACTAAGAAAAATCTGAAAATATCAATGTGCTTTTCTATTTCCAAAAAAGTCAGTGAGCCTAATGATTCAAAGATAAAATTTTGGATTTTTAAAATTCCACATAAATTCCATAGTTATACTGTTAGCAATGCAAAATCATGGGAAATATATGTTTCCAATATGCATAGTATAATTACATCTAAAATTCAGACACAGAGATGTAGAGAGAAATAGACAGAGACAAAGTAGATACATGCAGAGGAAGAAAAGATTTTCTAAAAAATAAAATAAAAGTGACCATGTAATAGTTTATAGCAGTTCAGTATTACTTTTTAAATGGTTTTCTAGTTCATAAAGCAGCACATGATCATGTCAGAAGCTGCTCTTAGGACTGTCCTATTTGTCCTTTTGTAAAATTCCCTGTGAGTCAGTATGGGTGCTGGTTTCCATGTAGATGTTATTGGAGATTTTATTGTATGGAATTTTCAGGCCCAGTGTGCATAAAGGCATTTTGCAATAACTGAGTGAAACTATTTTTACATTTTTACAATCATAAGTTTAGATTAAATTATGTATGATATTATAAATTAAAAGTGATCTAAATTAACCAATTGAGCGTATTAATTAATCATCTTCTGACTTTATAGCAATGATTGATTTTAAGTCCTGCATGACCCTCTGTGTCACTAAATCAGAAGTGATTTATCCTTTGTAGTGGTCATAGAAATACTTTTATTTTCATTTGTAATTTCTGTCAACGATATACTTTAAATATTTCAGTATACCCCTCTTGATTTATATAAGATCTTACTAGTCCAAGATAGATGCATATGTACATACTTACATGCATGCATGTTCACAGTATTTGCACTAAAATGTTCTCCAAAATATAGCTATTTATACTCCTGCTGTGTTTGTATAAAAGTTATCATTACTTGTCAACTTTGCTAATACTTAGTATTCCAAACTTTTTAATTCAATTTTCAGGGGTGAGTGAAGCTCCAGCTATTTGTGGTTAATTTTATTTCTCAACAAATAATGTGGTTGAACTGCATTAAAGTATGTTTGATGACAACCTGAATATTCTACTTGAGAGCTGCTTATTCATAGCACTTCTCCAGTTTCCTATTTGCTATTATTTCTGCCTTATTGAATGCAAGTATTAGACCTGATGTCTGTATTATACTTACATTATACTTTTTTACTTTTATGTGTATTTAAGAACCTATTCTAAGATGTGTTATAATTTCACACTCTTAAAGAAAAGTCATAATTTTTGCAGCACTCAATTTACACTTTAATAATGTGAAATACAATTTTTCTTGTATATTCATTATTTTGTTTTATGTTTTTGCAATAATTACCATAACATGAAATTAGAACACTTACATTGCATAATATTAAACATGGAAAATAATAGCAAACATTCCTCTTTACCTATCGCAAGAGCTCCACTCTGGTGAGAGGGGAGGGAGGTGATATGCTTTGTCTCGCCACAGATTATCTTTTTGGTACACTTTATATAAATGGAATCACCAATGGAGTACTTTTTTGTTTCACTTCTTTCTCTAATCATATCATTTTTAGGACTCATCTACTTTAAAGCTATATCAGTGCTTCATTTCTTTTCATTACCACATAATATCCATCACATAGATATACATCAGTTGGTATATATATTTGCTCATCAGTTGGTAAACATGAGGTGGTTTTTACTTTTGGGGTATTAAGAGCAAGTCTGTTGAGTGCATTTGTATACAAGTTATTGTATGCACATGTTTTTATTTATTTAAGGAGAATACTTAGGAACAGAATTGTTAGATGACAAGGCAGCTCTATATTTTCCTTTTTGACAAATGGCCAAACTGCTTCAAAATTCATTGCATGATTTTACATTCTTACCAGAAATGTGTGAGGGTTCACTTATTCTACATGCATGCCTGCCTACAACACTAATGTTTGCACTATGGAATTCTTTGTAGCGGGAGTTGATATTTCTTTGTAGATGTAGGCTTGATTTGCATTGGCCTGATGATAAATGAAAGGGGCAAGTTTTAATGTGTAGACTGCATGCCTTATTTGTAAAAATCATGACTAGGATCATGCATTTACTTTTGATTCTGAACCTTAAGTTTCTTTATATATACTGGACACGAACTCTTGACCAGATAATACAATTTGCAGATATGTTCTCCTAGTCTCTGGGTTGTCTTCTAAATGGGACTGTTTCCAGCATGAAATGTTTTAATTTTCATAAAATATAATTCATTTATTTATTTAAAAACATTATTGCTTCTGCTTTTGGTGTTCTTAAAGAAGCTTTAACCAAAGTTTATACAAATTCATTCCTATGCTTCAAAGTCTTAAAGATTTTGCTTTTATATTTTGTCCTATGATTCATTTTGATTAAATTTTGCATCATGTAAGGTAGTGGCCCAAATTCATTCTTTTGCACATAGATGTCCATTTGCTTTGCAACCGTCTGCTAAAATCTAGTTTTTCATAAGTGAAGTGTTTTGGTACATTGTCCAATATTAATTGACCCTAAGAATACTGATTGCTGAACTGTGAATTCTGCTAAGTTAATGAGTATGACTGTCTTTATTCTATTATGGCACAGTTTTAATCAACTGGGATATTTTTGCCCTGTAAGTATAAAGATTCCAATTATTACTTTTCAAATTTCTTCTCTGGGTCCTTTTCAAAGTTATACAAATTCTAGGCTGAAAGTCAGTTCCTGAAATATACCTGTATGTCACTTTAGTTGATGTTGCACTAGTTATTTATATATTTGGGGAGTATTTTAACAGTAATTTCAGACTTTGAACCATAAATTTTGGTTCAAACATTAAAGGCACCTATTTGGATCTTAAATTTCCAATAATGCTTTCTAATTTCTAGTGTACACACATTGCATTGTTGTTGAATTTATTCATAAATATTTTTGTTCTGATGCTTTGGAAATAAAATTGTCCTCTGATTTTTTTATATTATCAATTGGATCGACCAATTTCATTTAGTGTATGTCTCATGTATCCTGCAAGTGAATTTATCCTTCCTTAAAATTAAGTGTTCCAAATTGCCAAATCTGGATATCATACCTCAAGGTAGTTTCCCTTCTCCTCTCTTCTCTTCTCTTCTCTTCTCTTCTCTTCTCTTCTCTTCTCTTCTCTTCTCTTCTCTTCTCTTCTCTTCTCTTCTCTTCTTTTTCTGTACCTGGAATTGAACTCAGGACCTTGAGCTTGCCAGGCAGACACTGTACCATTCATTGAGCTTAAACCCCAGTCCGTCAAGGTAGTCTCTAATGAAGAGCACTTGATATTACAATGAATTTGTGTTGAACAAGTTAATTTCTCATAACTTATCTTCTACTCAATAGAAAAATATATGTGCAGATGAAAGAAAGTGACTATAAACTTGGAGAAGTGCTACATGGACTACTTGAGAAGTTCACATGCTAAAAAAAAGTCTCACCCATATAAATAGCTAATAATCTGATCCCCCCTCTCTAATAAAATTGGTTCTGTAACATAAACTGAATAAAGATAAGAATTAATTTTCCTCAAATGTATTAAATAATCAAGTCTAAGTATATCACCGATATGCAAAATGTATGGTTTAGTCACTTCTCTACTCTTCAGAGTTCTATTTGCTCTAATGTGTTTTAAAAAATAACAGTTACCTTCTCTTGATTTGTCCCATGAACTGAATCCACACTAACTCTGTACTACCTCCTGAAAACTGACCTTATGTCATTATTGACAAAATCTAAAGTAAAATGTCTTGATAAAAAGTCCCTTTTCCCCCCACAGTACAGCAGCGCATAAACTGAATACGTGAACGTCCGTTATTAGAGTATTATTTGGTTCTCTTAGTCTCATAAAATTAGTGCACTACAATATTGGAAGAATAGTCATAAGTTGAAAAATTTAACTCACTCAGCGGGGAATCGGTGTCCTCACTTTGTAAACATCCTGAGCCTGTACAAGAGGAGGGCATGAAGGTGGTATGAGTGCTGCATCCACCCTAGAGGACTTATAATATAATGGAGGAAAACAAACTTGTTTCCCATTTTGCTTCTTTTACTGATTTTTCTGGCTTCTGCAGCCTTGAAGTGTTGCCCCTGTGCCATGCCACCCTGCCTTGGAACCAGTTGATTGCAGACTGAAACGTCCACAAACTATAAACTTCCTCAATTTTGAGTGATGGATATTTTGTCCCAGCAATAAGAGAAAAGTAATCAAGACAAAGTCCAGGAGAATACATAGATTATAAAGAGAAAAAAATTTTAGTAGCTAAATTTGAACAATGTGTTCACCAGTTTCCACAAAACCCAAAGGAAAATGTATCTACAAAGTTATATTTGCTGTAGCAAACAATATTTCCTAATTTGACTCTCTTAAATTTTACAAGTCATGTGGCAGATGGCCTTCTTTTGAATTGTACCATGGCAGATACTGATCATAGTATTTAGGTGCAATGAAAAAATTGACCATATCTTAACATTGATTTTTCCAATTTTTAATCTGCATTATTCAGTCCTGATTAAATATTCCAAAGGATCTAAGCTAAGAATGCTTTGGCTACATAGCACACTGACTGAGGTAACTCATGTTCTCTTAAATGTCTATTCACAATAGTATAGAGAATAAAGCAAAGGCCAACAGGAGATCTATTTTCCTAGCTAGAAATTTCTGGAAAATAGCTCAGTTTAATTAGGCTCACTGACACACATAGTGATGGTATTTGGAGAAAGTAATGGTCGTATGAGTAACATGTTTATCTAGGTATGACTGTGCTTTCTTCCTGATGTCAAATGGAAACTTACAAGTTTATGGCACAGTCAAAATGAAGGAGGTCACATAGGATGTGACATTTATGGAGAATAAACTGAATATACTCAAAGGTCAAAGAAGCTCTCTGTAATATTGATGTTTCTTCACACAAAATTCAACAAATGTGTCTGATTTTCCTGAAGTCAGAAAAGCAGGAGGAAAAGAACAGCTGCTTCAGAGTGTGACAGCCTAGTTTATCAACCACATCAGGGAAGCTGTGATCCTGAGTGCACGGTCTATGCCAATGAACTTTGCATCATTGGTTGAGGAATGGTAAAGTCTACAATTATTGTGAGTTCTTCAAAATTGAACTTTTTGTTTATAACACAGATATGAGTTTTCCATTGTCTATGTTTCTATGAGTTAGCTTTAATTCACATATATATTCAGGTACAATCTTTGTTATGATAAGCATAGTTTTACCAGTAATTTAAATCCATTAAGACAAAGAGAAAGAAGAGTCTTTGTAAAGATGAGCATGAATAAATGCATGCACATATGTAACTTCCCATAGCTGAGAAATCATGGCAGTCAGTGACAGCAGGTGGTAGTAATAATGGAAGTAGTAGTAGGTATAAATTTGCTTTATTAATAAAGGTAAATTGCAAATTTTATAAAATGGTCTAGAAGCAAACCTGGGGGACTTTATTAGTCTGCTGTAAACTGTAGTGTCTCAGATGACAAGTTGCTAGTAAATTAACAAGATGGGACTTAAACACAATAGAGATTCTATTTTAATCAGTGTAAGAATTCGAATTTGTTTAAATGATAAAATTCAATACAAATCAATATGCAATGTCTATTTTAACAATTGAAAACTTAAGACACATGCCACCTCCACCAGGTATGTTTACAAGACAATTTTCAGCATCTATGATTATATCAGGTACACATAGCATGATGGATAATAGTCCTGTCCATAAAAATTCTGAACAAACTATCAAACAGTAAGCATATTTTTCACACTTTTCTGCTGATTTTTCTGTTTACCTCATGTAATAGAAAACTTTTTACAAACATTTCCACTGAGTGTGAGACATTTACAGCAATAATAGAATTATTTCAGACACCTTGGGAGTTTTGAAGGAGAAAGCATCTGTTTTTATCCAGTTTTGACAATGATTTTCAAAAATAACAATAACATGTTTAAAATAATAAGACAAGGTAAGTATATTTTACACAAGCTATTTTTATTAGCTGTCATTATATGTACTACTTATTTACTAGTATAAAATATTTACTTAAAATGCATTTTGATTTCTGTTAACAATTATAAAGCTCATGCTGATAATTTATACCTGACTCAAGATATAGTCAAATTTCATATTTTTTGAATAATTATATGATGTTAAATATATAACAATATATGTTTAATATGTTAACTAATAGAAATTTCAACTTTTTCCACCTCACCGAATATTCAGCTCACTATTCAATAGTAATTTCATTTATTTTTGCCACTTAACTTTGACAAAATTTATATCTATTGTTTTATTCCCTGACGATCCATTGTCATGTCACAGATTTGTAGCATATTTCTAAAGAAATAGATTTCTTTTCAGATGAATGAAAGATAGCTGATTAGAATCAGCAGATATCTGCCAAAGAATTCACATTAAACTATAGAGGTTCAATATACACAAATTGGAGTTTTGAATTATTTTATGTACTGAAATAAGTTTATAAGGCATAGAATAAAAGTTAATATTTTACTTCGCTTAAACGTATTTCTCTATGCAGCCGATTAAGAGTCAGAATTTATACATTCCCACTGATTGGCTGAAAACACTGTTATTAGAATGTTGTTTGAAAATTTATATTTTAGTACTTTGCAGCTTGTTTCTATGTCAGCTTCCTAGAGAAGCTTGTTTTTAGTCTTCTTCCTGTTGTTGTTGTTGTTGTTGTTGTTGTTGTTGTTCTTCTTCTTCTTCTTCTTCTTCTTCTTCTTCCTCTTCTTCTTCTTCTCCTCCTTCTTCTCCTTCTCCTTCTCCTTCTCCTTCTCCTTCTCCTTCTCCTTCTCCTTCTCCTTCTCCTTCTCCTTCTCCTTCTTCTTTGACAGAGATGGTCATGCAGTATAAACTAGGGTGGCCTGGAACTCAAGGTGACCTTCCTGCCTCAGTCCCCAAGTTCTGGGATTACATGCTTGTGCTGCCATGTGAGTTGCAGGCTTCTTCTCTCATTATTAAGTCTGCACATAATTTAAATTTAAAAGTTTCAACACATCAGGGTGTGATACTCCTCATCAGAGGGCTACACTCTGATGAGTTTATTGCCAACTGTAAAATTAACTGTAAAATAGTTAGTTGTACAATTTATTAAGCTTAAATAGAATTATAAGATATTGTAAATTCTTTTGCTTGAAGCAATGTATCACACATGTAAGATTAGATGTAGGAATATAGATGATTTAAAAAAAATCACTTATGTTAACTGCTGCTTTCCATTTGTGATGAAAAAGTTTCTCATATTGATAGAATGGGATTTAACAATGTCTTTAATATCAGTCCCCAGCACTGGGAGAAAAGAAACTTTATGATAATTTGTATTAATATAAAATTAATGGAATTTTAAAGGAAAAGATGTCAATGAAACTTGTTTTATACAACTTACAAACATAATTTCAGAGATTCAAATGAAGTTTTAGGAACTGAAAATAGTAGTAAACTCACCAGATCTACATGTCTTTTACTAACAGATCTAAAACCAACACAGGTGAAATATTAAAAATAGCTACCTGTGTTTATTTCCATTTTACATCTCATTTTTTTCTTCAAACAAATGAGGTAGCTACTAGATCCTCTCTTTATGTAAAAGAAAATTGAATAAGTGAAAGAGTAATTGCTTCCCTCAAATCACATGTGTAAGGAAAGTATTGTCATCTTTCAATCCTGAGACATTCCTATTTGAATCTAGAGTTCTGATTGACACACTGTACTGCTTCTGCAGAAAACTTCCATATTGTGGTTTGAATCTAGATGTCTCCCAAAAGCCTAATGTGTTCATTGGTATGATTTTTGGGAATTGATCAGATCATGAGGGTGTGATACTACTATCAGAGGGTTACACACTGATTAGTTTATTGCTAAGTGTGACATTGGTCAGTGAAGGTTGGTCGGTGAGGAGGTCGGTCAATGGGGCATGGTCCAGAGGGTGTATCTTCCTTAACTGCTGCTTGTTTTGCATTTTCTGCCCTGAATGCCATGCCCTAAGCAGCTCTCCTTTGCCAGACATCTCTGCCATGCTGTCCTGCCTTGGAACCTGCCAAATGTCAATCAAAACATGAGCCAAAATGAACCTATCTTTAATTATATTGTGGATGTTGGGTATTGTTCCTCAGTGAGTAGAAAGTAACTAAGATACTCCTCAAGCATTTCTCAGTTCAGTGATCCCACCATACTTCCAAAGTACAGTTTTTGATTCATTTGTGCTTTCCAATAGCACTGCTTCCAAACATTTTTGCCTGCAACTTATACCCAGTTCCATGTTCCATTTTCTTAACTGTTTTATGATCAATCATAATTGCTTAGAAAAAAGTGCCAATAAAGTACCGTGAGTTTTGTTAGAGAACTGATCTTCAGGTATAATGCTTAGCTCTTTACTCAATTTTTTAATGACTAATGCAGCTTATTTCATGCACAGCATCGGGCATCAGGTGATCTGAGCAATACACCCATTCTCATTCCCAACAAACTCTTCAGGGGCATCTGAGAACTAGGTTCTTTCCAAGCCATTGGTCAAAACAGTGGAAAGAATCAACTCATCTTTGTGATGGAAACACCTTTTCTGCTGTCTTGACTGTGTAAATGGAAGATGTGAGGGAAGATATTTACTACTGATTTCTTCATTCCTAGAGCATAAGTACTGCATATCACTTCTGAAGAGTTTACCAACAGATAATTAGTCACTTGTCCTATAACTAAAGACTCTGGTACAAAATAACTGCAGAAACTTTCCTGGACATAGCAGTTTTTTGATGAAGAATAAAAGATAAGATTTGAATGGAAAGTTAACCAATCAGCTGGCTAATTAAAGTGATTTTTTTTGTTCATTATATACTTTTCTTTCCTTTATCCAACTTTATTTCAAGTCTTTAAGAGTGACCAAACTGTTTTTTTTTTTTTTTTTTTTGTCTTTTTGAGACAGGGTCTCACTATGCAGTTCAGGCTGGCCTTGAGCTCACTTTGTAGCCCAGGCTGGTCTCGAAATCACAACAATCCTCCTGCCTCAGCCTCCCGAGTGCTGGGATTATAGGTGTGATCCACCACATCTAGCAACCATACTCTTCTAGTAAACAATTAGTAACATACTGCTGTAATTATCTAGTCAATGTTTTGAACTAGAGGGATGCTGACAAGAAAAGAATGGGCTTAAGAGACAATGGCTACATTTTGTCAGTCTTCCATTTTGTCAGCAACTTTGACTTGCTTTATAAACTCAGACATTTCATAGATTAGAGTTTGTCACTTGATCAAACAACAATTAGATCCATAATATAGAAAGGTCTTAAAATTTGCAAGTAAGACAGGCAGCACCCATAATCCTCAAACTACTTCTCTGAAAAACAGATCGAATATATTACATTGTAATTTCTGCTTATTGTGTCGGGGGCTGAGGATTTAGCTCAGCGGTATAAGTGCCTGCCTTGCAAGCAGGCATTTGTGAGTTCGAACTCCGGTACTGATTAAAAAAAAAAAAAAAAATTCAATTGCTTATTGTCTCTACTAATTTATCTTGAGTTCAACTATATTTACAGAAAAGAAATCCTCATTAATATAACATCATATTAATAACTCACAAAAAGAATTCATTTTCAAATATCTGAGATCCAGGACTAGAAATTCATTAACTTAGATACTTTGGCTGTTTAAGAACATGTGACACTCATTAAAAGTATTTGAGTTAATTACTAAGAGGAACCAGGAAAATTCTTCAGCTAAGCACTTGTTTAAAAGATTAGGACACTATTGGACAATGTAGTTACACTGTTTGCAGAATATCACATAATTAATTTCAGATTAGTACTGGAATTTAGATCTGCTGATACATTTGAATATTCATTCTTGTATCCTGCATTGAATTCACTTTCTCTTTCTATTCACCTTTTCCATATAATTGTCCTTAACAGGCACATTCTATGTACTTTAAATTCAATTAACATTTGTAACATTAAAATCTGGGAGCTGAGCAGGATTTGACATTTTTTTCCTCTTTATTTATTTGTTGTTTTGCAATTTATTTTGCCATTATGGTGGTATTTCCCAAAACATGTTCAGCCAAATCATAATCTCTTATAAATATTCACAGAATAATAGATTCTTCAGTAATCAATATGAGAAACTCTGTGTCTTGTTATTCTCGGAGATGTATATGATATACAGAGCAGAGCTAGGGCCTACGTGACCACATTTCTCAATTGCCCCAAACATGAGTGAAGGCTCAGGACCAATATTCAACTTGCATAGGGTTGACCTCAAGGTAGTGAAGGTAAGAAAAGCAAAGACCCTAAACCATTAAAGCAGAAGCCCATAAATTGCAAACTAAGAAACAGGCACACTAGACTTCCCCGAGTCCTCTAGAGTAAACTTTCTGTCCCTGGAACTCATTAAAATTTCATGTGTATGCACTAACCTTATAGATACACTAATAGAATGAATTATGAGAAAGCACCCGAACTACCCATGCAACAGATGTGATGCAGCACCTTCCAATGGAACGGTCATTCAGGATCTGGAGGATGCCAATGGGTGGTGCCTTACAGAAGGGGAGCTATTTAAACCCCTATAATCTAGGTGCTCTGTGTATTCACTTTAATGAATTTTGCTACTGTTTCCTCATTGCTATGTGCTATGACCCATGATTTGTTTCTTGAACACAAGACCTTAAGGAACCATCCCCAGGACCCGTAACTCATAGTAGCACATAGTATTCAATGATATAATAAATACTCTGTGCAAATTATTTGATTTTGAATAAACCCAATTTTCAGACTCTACATTAACTTTTTTTTCACTTTTATGTTTAAATCATTTCACTTCAGGTTTTTCAAAAATCTCAGATTTATATCAGACCACTCTTACTACATCTGTTAGACTGAAGGTATTATCAATCTGAAAATATATTTGAAAAACCTGTTGTCAGGATTAAGGAGTCTATCAAAAGCATTGGTATTCAGTATTTTTAATAACTCAGAATGATCAATATTGTTAGAATTTCATATTGTATGGGCACTTTGTAATATACATGTTCCAAATATCATATATCATATACAATGCATTCAAAATAAATGTGTACACATTTAAAATGAACATTAGCCAAATTGAAACATGCATGTGCTGGTTACAGCACTGTGTAAGAATTAAAATATGATATAACAACCTGTGTAAGAATTATACAACAGAGATGCAGGCTGCTCTTGAGCTCTGGTATTCTTGTACTCTGCTTGTCCTCCTACTGATGTTGTTGCTGATGTCTTGCATGCATATGTTCTTTAACCTGGGGACCTCACTCATGAAAATCTCACTTGGGCCTGCTAAGCGGGCCGTCAATTGGCATAGTTGGCAGGATATTGAGGTGAGTGCTCCCTGGGTTCCATACCCAATGAAGTGTGGAAACAGTGCCTGAAGGTAATAATGACTCTGAGGAATAATTGATAGGTGATCCCTGGCCTCACCATAGCTGCTTGTACCCACCCACCTTCATGGTGCTTTGGAAGACCTTGGAGGACTGGGAAATAGTTCATCAGCATCTTGGGGATATCTTGCAAGCCTTGGAAGTGATAGACAAATTCCTCCCTCTCATGTAACAGCATTGTGGGTAGCTTGGCTGTTCTTCACTCTCTTCTGCCATGAAAATGAACGAACAGATGACCTTGTCTGGCAATAAGACCTAGTGAAACAGGTGTTGGAAAATATCCAGCAATGACTGACTGCTGTGTATCTCATTTTGTGAGCCATAGGAAGCACTACCTTCTCTGGAAATGTTTCCAGAAGCATAAGACCTCATGTCCCAGAAAACCTAATTAAAGTCTACTTGTTGAGCAATTAACATAAAAGGTGACTCCATTTTATGAAGGGTGAAAATCTCAGCTTGTGATACAACAAAATTTCACTAGACTGAGAAGCCAGGGATTGTTGCTTGTGGCTCAGTTTAAGTTCTTGAAGTGGCTGTTGTTCTGCTATCTTTTTTCTCCTCAGGACTTTATTTTATTTTATTTTATTTTATTTTATTTTATTTTGTTTGTTTGTTTGTTTTTGTACTAGGGATCAAACTGACATTTTTGCACTTCCCAGGCACTTGATTGAGCCACTGAGATAAACCCCCAGCCAGGACTTGATTTTAAAATAGTGCTCCAGGCCCAATTCTTTGTGGTTATCCCAACAAACTTATGACCATTAAGACACTCTCTAATCTAAGCTCACAAAAAGAAAATAACTATAGAAATAAAAGATACAATAAGTATTTCTATACATATCTGTTGCTCTTGAGAATTTTTTTTGCCCATAATTTATACCTGAAAATATCAATATTAATACATCTTTTCGATTAGTAATGATGCTCTCAATGTGCTTCTCCTCCTTTTGTGTGCACAATGAGAAGTGTCCCCTTGCCTGCTATTTTTTTCGTACCCCATTTCCTGTTCAGGCACTGATATGTTGCATCCAGCACAGCTCTCAAACTTCCCAGATGGAAGAACGACAAAAGGCTGAAGAAATAAAGGTAAAAGAATATGCAGAATGCTGAGGTCAGGTAGAGCCTTCTCTCCAACTGGGAAGAAAAGGAACTGCTCAGTCTCCGCAGTATGTTTATTTATACACTCAAGAGGTTGATGTTGAGTTCATTTCCTCTGCCTAGCAACTTGCTTGCCTGGCTTTCTTGGGTACCTTGCATTCTGTGAGATGGGATAGCTTGTTTACAGGGCCTGTCTTGGGCTCTCCATCTTCCCAGGGCTGGCCTTGCTTTCGCCCCACATGTGTTATCAATCTTCAGTTTAAACCACTCCCCATAGATACCCTAGCTAGATTGATAAGTGTGCTATGTGAAATGGGCATGCAGCAAATG
This sequence comes from Hydrochoerus hydrochaeris, assembly GCA_004027455.1. Taxonomy (NCBI): domain Eukaryota; kingdom Metazoa; phylum Chordata; class Mammalia; order Rodentia; family Hydrochaeridae; genus Hydrochoerus; species Hydrochoerus hydrochaeris. The sequence goes on from PVLA01003145.1 coordinate 56,536, forward strand.
ATGTTCACACTACAGTATTATAGCCCAAGTGAGGAAATGCTAATGACACGCATGAGGGACATGATATTGGTGAGCAGGTCGGTTGGTACATTTGGGACAGTGACTGCCCTCTAGCTCCCTTTAGAGATCACCAAACCCACCATTCTGTGGATGTCTTAGCAAAGCTGAGATACATGGAAGTAAAGTGCCAAGGTAAGATGAGATCTGTAAAAACAGTACTGGCAAAGGAGAAAAGAAAAGTGGCTACATGCAAGCAGAGGCCATTCTCTCAAGGACAGGCTCTGGGGTCAATGAAGGTCTGTCTGCTCCAAAAAAAGTTTCAAATATAGGTATAACAATAAAGGGGAAAGTAGCAGATAGATAAATAAGAACTAGGAAGAAGTTCAGATAATTCCCCAATTTTTGTTTCATTATTTCAAAACTAATATACATTTAAAATTTTTCATTTACACTATTAATTTCTCTTAAAATGATACAATTGTTTCATTACTACCAAATTCCATCTTCTCAGACTTTGAAATGTCCCCATTTCTAGAGTGTTTTCTCTTTCACTCACTTTTTGCATGTTATTTCTAAAGGGTAAACATAATTCATTTGGGTCACATTCATTTTATGGAAAGACTAAATTATTTAATGTGATTTTCCACAAGCTGAAAAACAGATCTTTTATTGAGTTCTTATATCTTTTTCTTCATTCAGTTCAGCAAATTGATCACGTAGGACATTTTTCAGGTTTTCATAAAAAATTGTCTCCTACTCTGATAGACTATTTTCACTGTTAATTTATTGAGTACCAACAATGAGTTGAATGTATTTTTATATGATATATAAATGTTTATGTTTTTATGTACATTTTGGATATAACCAACAAAATATAAACTGAAATAATAAAATGAAAACATAATTTATTTTAAACAGTAGCAAATTTAAATATGCATAGATTGTTATCAGTTTTGAAAAGTTCATGGAGAATTTCAAATTAATCAGGCTTTGAGGATATGATTTTTATATATTAAGTTTGGAAATATTATATTATGATATTTTTTTCCTTCAGGCATTTTCTGTTGATTCATTTGGCTGTATTTAAATGTGTATTTGAAACAAGAACTGTTGCTTCAGTGTATGTTCAGTAATATTTCAAATACACATATCTCTACTTTCCCCAGAGCATCCATCACATAAGTAATATATGAGATAAATCTACATTAGAGATTGAATAAAAGAATAAATATTAATGTTTGTTGTTTCTATTTGGAAATTTTATCTGTATGTAGATCAAACAGAGTTAATATTTTTCAGCTTCAAAGGTAATTATAACTGAAAAAGTGTGAAAACTAATGATTTTTTTTTAGTTTTTTTTAGGATAAAATAATTTTCATGGAGTATATTTGACTATTCACAACATGTTTCAAGGAAAATGTACAGGTTAACTTACACTTAAAGCATTTGTAGTGTTTCACACCTTGAACTTTTTTAAAAACAATAAAGTTAATGAAAAGTATTTGATTTAGCCAAATGTTGCTTTCTTCTCTTCATTTCCAACCACCCCACAAGTGAAATAAACAAGAGTCTTTCAAGATTAGGCACCTTTCAAAAACAGTTCTGATTGATATATGTAACAAATCACATGGAAACACCAAATTGTTTCTGAAAGAAGTTTGATTTTAATCTAAAATTTGATTCTGCATTTCAACTTAAGTGCAAGTCTGAATTTTATTCTCCTCTTCAAAATAAATTTAAAAATTCATTATTTTTATAAAGTGATAGATAGATTCAACTGATTTTTATTTCCCATATATAATTCTATGCACTAGCCTTTATTAGACTGTCTGCCTTTTAATTCTCACAACCACTTCTTTACACTCTGAATTAATCAAAGTTCAACTTTAACAATATATAACTGTCTCATGGATGCAGTCTATAATCTTTAGCCATTCTGAAGAGATTTTAATGACAAGAAGTTTAATGATTGATCTCACTTCTTGTATCCTAATGCTGCATAGTAGGGCTAAACAACCATCAGGAATAGTTACTGTGGAAGGAATTAGCAAATATGTTTATGGATGACATAAAAATATTAAATATTTATCTGTAGCCTTTTATATTCAGACATTCTTGGTTTTTCTTCATGCATCTATTCTTTTCTATTTACTTTCATTTTGCTTGTGACTTATTTATGTAATTTGACTAACATATATTCATTTGTTTCATCAATACCATTCAAGACCAGAAACATTTTTAAGATTTAATCTCCTTCAAGTTTGATAAATATATCAACAAAATATTTATGCCTTCTATCTCACAGTGTAAATGTCAGTAAGTGTTACATAATAGCCTTTGGAAACAGTTATTTATAATCACTTGTTTCTCCTTTTACTTTTCTTATCCAAAAGCTGTCATATTACAAAATTAATGTCTACCACAGTGAATTTGTTAAGAAATAATCAACTTTTGTTTGTTATTGTAGTGTTACCACTGTGAATCAATGTACATTTAGACCAGAGAAAAATGAATTGACATTTAGCTAGTGTCAATTTGACTTAATATATGATGTCTGTCAAGACTGACAAAATATTGCACATCATTCATAGATATATTATATTTGGACAATTATATATATTAACTTACTGCAGAATTGAAAATCAATCTGTAATTTTATAGACATTTAAAGTTTTCTTTGCTTTTGTTTTAATATATGCTGTGATCTAATTTAGCTGCACTTGATAGGTATCATGTGAAAAAATTTGTGTATGGCTTCACAAACCTTCACATATTTCAGACAATTAACATGTTTGTGTATTTGCAATTTACAGGAGATAAGGACATAGAATACTCAAACTTGTGTGAATCCCAATGAAGTTGTTTCTTTTTTCTAGAAGTTATTGAATAATAGACTTCACTCTGTATAACAAAAAAGAAGTTTCTGAAAATGAATGCTTTTTTAAGAATTTAGAGATGTGACCGTGCCACAAAATAACTCTAACTCAGCATGCTCTCTAGAATTTAATGTGCTTTTTCACTCATTTCACTTGGTGTTATATCAGTGAAACAGTTCATACACGGGCTGCGATTGTTTCCTGCTATGACTTCACTATTTCAGAGAAGGTATAATCCTATTTGCCTATGATTTGACCAAGCTATACCTGCTTAAAACTTTTCATCAAGATAAATCAGTTTTCAGTCTCTAAAGATGTGTTTTGCAGCCTAATATGTTTGTAACAGATAATACATTGGCTTGCATGACCAGGTATAAATGGATTATTAAATGAGTTTAAAAGCATATCTTCACAGCAGAAGCAATAGAAAAAAGAGAAGTGAGAAAAAGCATAATAGGCCTGATGGCATGAAGGACAGAATAAAAGAGACATAGGAAACAGAAGAACATTATTTTCAAGCAGTTATATTCACTGAAGATGCTTTATATCATCTTTAAGTGTTACCTTAGATAGAAGTAATACAATATAATTAAACTTTAGAACAATAATAAAAATGATTTAAAACAATAAACCAATATAATTAATAATTGTTTTATTATTTTTGTAGTTGACCTTGTAATGCTGGTGTTGTGCCAAAATATTAAGTTTTGTGCTTTGAATAAATTGCAAAATTAAATCCTGTGTCACCCTTGGCTACTATTATTTTTAAAATACAGGTGAACATGTGGGATTCCAGTATTTTTAGTGAAGTTATGATAACTACAATTTAGTAAATAACATAACTGGAAAGTAAATGATGTTCGTCTGATCTTAAAGTTCATATTCTTTACCACTTTACAGATATGCATTATTTAATGGTTTTGATAGAGAAAGTAAGATAATACCTGGAAAAAAGTGATCGAGAGGAGGGTATGAAATCCTCACTGAACCCAAACCACATAACAAAAGTGAGAAAATATGGCCACTCAATATCCTGTTGGGGAACAATGTGTATCATCTGTTTATTAATCATTCAATCAGTCACAGGTCACATATTGGCTATTAAATTTTCAGAAGCAAATTATGCATAGTCATGTTTTGGGCTTTGGGGACAGGTTTTTCCTATGTCCCAGTGATTTTTCATGACAGAGGAGATAGCAACTCCTGTCTTACTTTTTCATTGCTAGGACAATATATCTGAGACCCAAAGATAAAGGAGTAAAGGTTTATTTAGGTTACAATTTGTAGAGGGTCCAGTCCATAATAATCTGGTTCCAAAGCAGAGTGGCATAGTAGACAGTCATTGCAGAGGAGAAAGAGTTTGTGGTGGGCAAAAGATAGCAAAACAACCAACAGTCAAGACAAGCCTCTTTTGGTCTATAATATTACGTCCAGCCTATCAGTATTAGGGTAGTATCAAACCAGTCAGTGAACTGATTCAGTAGTCACATACCCTTAATCCCAGGATCACACATTCTAGACCCAGTTCCTTTGGAAAAAGCCCCTATGCTTGTGTTAGGCTTTGAGGGGACATTTAGATTCAAACTGTAACAACTGCTTCCTTCAAAGGAAATACAAGCCCAGTTACCAGAAATGGTGCTTTTCTGTAAGGCATCATGATTATTTTCTCAGCTAAGGAAAATATAAGTAGAAATATTCTTTAGTTTTATTTTCAGGTTTATTTTTAGGTAACATAAGGAGTCTTGAACTCATTCTGTATCTGAAGGAAAATGTCAACACATTTCAAATTTCAAGCAACCCTACATTGCCTCATTGCAGATACCACTTTTCTGTCCTCAAAATGAAGCTGTGGTTGCAGTGAAATAATTTAACATTCAAACAGTAGATCGATACAGGAGAATTTGGATCTCTCCTTTTCCACTACCTTTGTTAAAATCAAGTCTTATGTTTGCAATAATGTTCAATATGTTGGATTTCCTAATGTCTTACTTACCTTTTCATGACTGTAGCCCAATACTGGACACCCACATCTTAAAAGAGTTTACCTTGGCTCCTGTTTTTAGTTCATGGTCCACTGGCTCCAAGGCAGAAATATCAGAGTGGAATACTTTGGCAGAGGAAAGCTCCTCACATCATCAGCGCCTTCAGAGACAGAAAACAGAGGACACAGAAAGGGAAGTAGGCCATTTGCAGTCACAATCCCAGTTCCCTGCCTCTTCAGAGCAGACTCTACCTCTGAGAGCATTCTTATCTGTGGATTCATTGATGGATTCACTTGCTAATGAGTAGTACCTGAATGATTTAATTAGTCTGTGTTACTTTTCTCTTTGCTGAGACAAAATACCTGATTCCCAGAATTAAGGAAGGAGAAATTTATTTAGCTTACAGTTTGTGGAGGTTTCAGTCCATAATCAGCTGGCGCCAAGGCAGGGTGGTATGGCAAAAGGACAACCATTTATGGCCCATTCACGGCAGCAGAAGACAGCAAAAGCAACCTGAGCAAGGAGGAGGGGTCAAGCCCCTCTACTTGCCTTATATTTTAAGCAGGTTACCTGCCTCCTAGGGTGGGTTTAGTATTCACATCATCTCTTTATTGCTCTACTGGCAGAGTCTCAAGATGTTTACAAAATGAGAATCTTTGCCCTCTGCTGAATCACTTAAACTTCTAAACTTGTCAAGTTAACACAATGATTAAACATACTAATTGCTTTCCAAAAGCCCCATCTCTGGAAGGGTGGTGTTGGGGGAGTATTTTAGATCTAAATGTAGCACTGAGGAAACAGACTTTGAAACTGAAATCTATATTATATTTAGTGCATTTCTTGGAGAAGAACTTGAGGGTCAGCACTCATGAGGAGTGAAGAAAATAGAATTGCATGTGGGGGTAATTGAATGTAAGCTGGGATTTGAGTGTAAAAAGGGTTGCCCCACCAAAACTGAAATATGAGAGCGTGGACTTGGTACATTTGAAGGTAACAACTGTAGAATGGAAGCCATAGAATAGCAAGTTAAGAAGTAGCAATCTTAAATAAGGCAGTTTGCTATTCCTATTCTGAGAAAGGGAGAAAGTCTACAGTGTGAGTTATCAGCACTCTTTCCAGCACCTGCAGAAGCACAGTTTAAGTAATCTGCATGATGCTCTTGAGTATTCACAATAGTGGAGAACTACAGTGTATGTTTCATTTGTGTTCCTGTTTGGGAGGGAGTTATGCAAACTTCCAATAGTATCTATCAGTATTATATCTTTAACTAGGTGACCTGGCACATGTACCTGTGCTCCCAGCTACTTGGGGGGCTGAGGCAGGGATACATTTAGTTCAACGCCACTCGTGGTACATATTGAGATCTGCATTTCCAAAACAAAGTAAAATTAAGAAAACAAAAGCCAGATGTTAGAATTGTGGTACAAACAAAACAAAACTAAAACCACACACAAGCACACACACACACATACACACACACACATGCTTCTTTAGTTATATTCAAGTTATTTTAAGATGACAGGCTGATAGTATTAAAAGTTATTTTCCATGCATATGGAACCATAGATGCATCAAATTTAAGTGTCAATATAGTTTGGTATTGACAAATAAGGGAGGCATGAATTGTCTCTAATCATAAATCCCTTGATTGTATGTGAAGTTATAATTTCTCTAAGGTGAATTGGTCCTAAATCTGCAAAATTTCAAGTTGAGCAGTGTGTTGATGCCCTGAGGCAAAGGATAAAGAGGTGAACTGAACATTAATGTGTCCACAGCTTCAGTTTCACGACGTTTCAGGCTCTGTTCCAGGAATGCTGGTGAACAGAAGCTGCTGATGCTCAGCAGTGGAACTGAGGAAGCATCCCTGTCCTGATATACAGTAAATTTCAGTCTGGAGGAGGGTAGATAAGCTAATTAATGAATGTTTCAACGCACCTATATTGCTTTTCTGCTCCAAGGTTTTATAAATCTTCAACTTACTTTCTCAGCAGTGTCTCTGGAATCAGTTTTATTCCCACTGCAAAAACGATTCAGCATCTATGATTGGCTCCAGACTAAGGGGAGTTTTCTTTGCTTATTTATTTGATTTTTCTCTCACACATGTCGCACAGAATACAAACATAGATAAACACACATTTTTCAATAATGCAAATGCTGACCTCTATTGTAACAATATAGATATTTACTAATATCGTGAACAAGTAGCACCCATGATATTAGTAAAAATCATGGTGAACAAGTGGTTTTCATGCCCATTTTTTATGTTAGGATATTACATTCATTTATGCCTGGCAAAACTATGAGCCCTAATTCTTTGGTCACATGCATTTCTCCCTATTGAAGTGCATCTGTAATATTTGGGTAGCAAGAGTAACTCAAATACCTTGCACATAACAAATGCATACTAATTGTGGAACGAAAAACATTAGATTAGAATTTGTAAAGGATAATGATAGAGATCATTCAATAAGTTTGATGCACCAAATGCCATGCTTTTCTATCCAATAAGCCACGGGCAATAATTAGCATTGCCTCTCTGTTAATGGAGAATAATAAAATATTTTACAATATGTGAATGCTTTAAACTTGTGGAAGGACAGCAACAAGGTGCACTGTGGTCTCTATGTACATCCCCACCATTTACAACCTTAAGTCCCATTTAATTCTGAAACTGGGGATTTTTTTAGGCCCACAATAGCTCTCACTGCTACTATTCTACATTTATTTTTCTTGAAAGAAGTGTTTGTGACAGCTTCGGGGCTTCCTAACCCTGTAAACCATTCTTAAAGGTGACGCTGCAGTGACATGGAAACAGCAATGAGTTTTGAGAAACACAGTCAGTGATAGTGGCACCTGAAATTGTAAGCTATGCAAATGAGTCAGCAGAAATATACTAGAATCTAAGGGATATCCAAACAAAGGGACACACTAGGATCAATTATGATGGTCAGAGTGTGCAATGGTACAGGGAACAGACGTGGAGAACATTTCACTGTTAGCATATACATTTGTGTTTTGAAAATTTTCACTTAATAATGTTTTATTATATTATGAATTATTTGCGAGGTATCTTAGAATTAAGAGCAAGAACACAAAAATGAGAACTAAAACATAGAATGAATAGACCTTAATGAATTAGGCTAAAATAGAGTTCAAATATTTTGAAAATAGATAAACAAAACTAAAATTATAAAGCATCATTTAAGATGATAATGTTACAGTATCATTCCTAGTGTGATTAAAAATAATATTTGAAACACTAATAAAAATGCTGTGCTAATTAAAAACAATGTTTCTTCTAGGATGTGTTAAAAACTGCTACTCTTTTTGACAAGTAGAAGATTTTGAAATGCTTCTTACCTTTAGGATATGCAAGTATATCTGAGTATACCTATATTTTTAATATTTGTTACAGTATAAAAATTTATGCATTATGTATTTTGGTATGAAACTCGTTAGATGATTAGATGATTCCAAATACTGAAGAGTAATAAATGTCCTCATATGTTTTAAATATTCACCTACCTGGTATCATGCAAGCAATTTTATTCATATTTTCTGTTTTTAATAGACAAAAAGTGATAAGTGCATATACTGGCTTTGAATGTCGTTAATTTAATACAATGGAGAAGCCATAGGATAAAGGGAAATAATATATGAACATTTACAATTTGTAGTTTTGACTCTCCAGGTTATTGTAAAAAAATTATGCATTTTACATTCTTTTAAACTTTACCTAGAATGGGAATTCAGGATGTGTGTTAAAGGCTAAAAAGACAAGAGAGGATGTCACAAAATGTGCAGATACATAGATTCAATTAATTATACCATTTCGAAAGTTTACAACACTACTCTTCCATTATCTCATAGAGAAAAGTAGTATTTGTCATATGCTGGAGTGTGTGACTGACAAAGGCTTCAATCATGCAGAAAGCTGTTTTGAAATTTGCATTATAAAAAAGCAGGCACCATTTCCATGATAAATTACTCCTAGACAAGAATCTTAGCTGCCTCCCCAATTGCTTGATTCTCTTATCACTGATTTGTCCTTCAGTCTTCAACAGAATGAAAATGAAGGACTTATAACTAATTGTGCCAGGAAACCCAGCTAATTTCCTTACACTGTCAAAAAGGGGCAACAGGGCTATAAGCCATCAAATTTGAGAGCAAATAATATCAGGAGGAATAATGAAGTATCATTAATATCTTTATTGTCTTATAAAGTGCCTTGATTACTATTCCCAAGTCAATTTCCTCCTACAAATTTCTATAGATTTTCCTCAAGAACAAAGAGAAACAGAAGTTTTAATTAATACAGAAGTCTACGGTCTTCTGAAAGACATTTAATGTTTTCATTTTAATTTTCAAAGCAAAGCCTTTCTATGTAGGATACTATGTATTAGTGTGGATTTAAACTGTTCATTTGGAAATAGAAACTTAAATTTTAAGTACCCATCACTTTCCTTTCCACTTGTGCAACCTGATTACTAATCAGTGAAATGAAAACTAAATACCACAATGGGTAGTTGTTGTATAACCCCAGACAGGAGATGATTAAAGTTCAGTAAAAACAATGAGTTGGGAGCAGTGTGAGATGTTAGGGTTTATCACACCTCAGGTATGGATGGTCATTTTAGCATACTGATTGGATCAGTTTACATTGCATACATATATTAAATTTGTATGAAATATTTCCAAAATATGAGTGAATAAAATAATAATAAAAATAATTTTGTGTTAAGCAAAGCAATTGAATATAACCTCACCTTGATAAACTCTCCATTAAGATGATCTCAAGTATTCCAACTTCAAGTGTAGAAAGAGACTTTGAAACATGATAGCAATGGTTTGTTGTTGAAATTGATCTGTGCCTACAGGGACATCTTTTCTGCTTTTCCTGTAAGACTGATGAGATAATTTTCATATTCATTAATGTGTGTAATAGATTTGATCTGTGAAATTACATAGATCCTATCTTGCATAGTTACAAAAAGTGTTGTTTTTTATTTTTTCCTCTAGACTCTTTGCAGCTAAGGAAATGTATCACAAATGTTCTTTTTATGAAGCAACACAAGTAAAAACCTTTCACTCTCTTGTGTTCCTGATTCCAGCTGTGTTCAGATTCCACTGTTGTAGTCACATATAGACTCAGCAATGGACAGATAAAAGGACAAATTTAAGTGACATTTCTTTTGTATATCTTAACTTAGCTCATGATACAACGCCATGAATTGTGACACTGTGATAGTAGGAAACAGCAGAAACAAACAATAAAACCTGCACCCATTCCTTCCTTGAGGAGGACGTAATAGCTGACACTCCCTTGAAGGTGATCATGAACCTCATGATCAGAAGCCCTTTCATCCTTTGATAGTAAAGGAGTGACCAGCAGCTGAAGACGCGGAGGTACAGGGAGACTCTAACCAAGCAAGCCGGTTGCTTCCTCCAGTCCTTACCATTTTTTCATACCCATTTTTGTTCACAGTTTCCAGTGACAGTCTTATTTTCATCAAAATGAAATACATAGAAATCCCAGACCTTGGATATTTATTTCAGCTTTCCATGTCTTATAATATATATATATATATATATATATATATATATATATATATATATATCTTATAAAATATATGTTTAATTATATAAACTGAAAATGCTTTTCTTGCTCTCTGTCTTAGATTGTAAACAGTGCTGGCTTTTGTCCAAAATTAATTTAAGTTTGAATATGATAAAATAGTTTCAAACACTGTTTTAAAACTTCCTTGTTTTCCTTGCGAAGGAAGAGTTTTACATTTGCTGGGTGTGGTGGTTCATGGCTTTACTTTCAACACTCTAAAAGTTGTAGCAGAAGGACTGCAGGTTTTGACTTAGTGACTTAGTGGAATCTTGCATCAAAAAATAAATAAAAGAAGGCAAACGATATAGCTCATTGTGAAGGATCTGAGTTTATAAAAATAGCAATAACAAAAAAATAATAAGTTTTAACTTTGATTTTGAATTTTCTCTAAAAATTCTATCAGCATAGTTTTATGTACTGGACCATAAAGTTATAATTTGCAGTTCATGAAGCTACATGCAATTTTTTTCTTTCTCAGTGGCTTTCTCTTTCTCTTCAACTCCTTGTCATTAGACTGTTAAATTAAGGAAGAATTTTTTAAAGCTGTATAAGAAGCTAACCTGGGCTAAGCTAAACAAATTGGGTGTTCAAAATATTAAACCACTTCACTTTTAAAAGTAAAAATAATATATAAACTTTTATAACATTTGTTATTTAAGAAAAGAGTTGATGGAGTGCTTTTTGTCTGGTGATGTGTGAATACTGTAGGCTTTAAAATGATTTGAAAATATGCCACAGGCAGTTGACTATATATATTCTCGTGGTACTCTCTGAATCACAAGGAACACGGGTCACAGTAATTTGTTCCTAACAGCTAAGTCCCAATAAATTCTATAAAGAAATTCTTCTCCAAATAGCCCTCATTACTATCATTTGCAACTGTGAATGGTTTAAGCCAATTGTATTTGAAAGTCTGATTTTTAATTAATCTAGAAAGAAAGCCACAACAATTAATTAATTTAAAGTCTCACTGTTTTGCATACCCCCAGTATTTGAAAGTTTTGTTGGTGCTACTCACATCCAGAGTGGATCTTTCCTCTTCAGTATGTCTGTCACCCAGGTATACCCAGAACTATGCTAAACTAATTTACTAGACATTTCTTATTCAAGTTGACACCACAATTAACTATGAGAGTGGTATAAATATGTTAAATTGTCTTGAATATATGAGTAGAAATAGAATTGCTTCATGATATGGTAAATCTCTGAATAATATTTACAAAAACTGAAATTCTTTTTTCCAAAGAGGCTACATTTTAGGTACTCGTGAACAATGCAAGGACTACCTAGATTGTCTGCATATTTGTACAACCTTGTTAATGTTTCATTTATTAAGTCAAGCTATCCCAAGTTTGAATTATAAATACCTGATCTAACCTGATTATGAAAGTTTTTAGCATACTTTGTCTTCATTCACATGCCAGATATAGATATAGATAGATATAGATATAGATATATAGATAGATGTATGTGTGTATATATATATATATATATATATACATAATGTAAATAATATATACAATATAAATATCTAGAAGCTAATGGCCACCACTTTGAGCACTTCTTGCAATTATAAATGTCAAAGGTAGTTTGTATTAATCTCAGGGTATCTAAATAAATTTAGTTTTAAAAGTTTTCAAAATGTTTTTCCTTCCTGGAATATATATCAGAAATTAATGATTAAATAACTGGTGGTTAAGATATAATAAATTTCTTCTAATACTAAAAAACATCTTCCTCCCTTTTTTCCACAATCCTGTAAACCACAAATATCACAAACTGCAGTCAAATACTTAATGCTGAGAAAATATCCCTCACATGCATGCATTGTTTAAGCATATTGTTATTTCATGGTAAATTTAGTAGTAGAGACCACAGTTATAAATTAAGTTATTTTATAAAATTGTGGAAAATAGTAACTTTTTTCTAGGACTTTTTTTTTTTAATTTGGTGTGTGTCAGAGAGCAAGTCAAGGAGCTACTCGGATTATGCTGTAACTATGCCAGTGACTTGATCTCTCAGGAACAGTCTTCTCCAAGGCCAGGAGCTCCAGCTGCTCACCCATTTGGCTCCTTTAAAGAGCAAGTAGGAAAGCATATCTCAACCCTGCCAAAGAATTTTCAACTGTCAAAAATGTGCAACCAGTGATGCTGAGGAAGCATCAGGTGATGTTTGGAAGATCTAATTCAGAATACTTTACTTCAGCTTTCTGGTGTGTATACTGATATTTCACATAAGAAATATGTGAAAAGGAGGTAAATGAAAGAATTAGTGTTTTCATGTAGAGTATAGTATCTGAAATCTTGGAAAATACATTAAGTAGATTCCCAGAGAGAGTTGTTTGGGATTCTAAGTAAGGAAAATAAATATAAGCTTTAGTATTAGTTCAAGTTTTAAAAATACATATTAAAATATAATAATTTTAGAAAAAAAATTAAAAAATAATCATGCCTGATACAAGGAATTCAAATAACCATGACAAAGACAGAAAACTTCTCATGAGCATTGTGCTTAACACGCTTTCAAAGCATTTTGCGTATCAGGATACATGAGTTAAAGTTATGCGAGTATCTTACCCAATAAAAGCCATAGTTGAAAGTACTGGTTTTATTTGACATGAGAATCCTGTTTACTTGACCAGAGAATTGTTTTGTATAACAACAATTTTCATGCCTCAATTTTAAGTAATGAGAAAGCGATCCTTTCACAATTTGTGTGGTAACTCCTAACAGCAGGAAGAGGCACGGAATCTGAACAGAAATTTTAGTGTAACGGATCTCAGTAAAACTTCTACATATTATCTTTAATCTAGTGAAGGCCAATCCAAGGCGTCTTTTGTGATCAATATACACACTAACACTGCTGAGAAAAGTTAAGAATACTAGGGTCAGGAGCAGAGGTCAGAAGAAGTATAGGTGACTTAGTATTCTTGCTCTTGTCTTCTCCATGCCAAGCATATTGCAACTTTAATGTCTCATGTGGAATGTCTCTTACCTGGAATGCTTTTCCTTGCTTACATTTTATTCCTGCTTCAAGGCAATGAACACAAATTAGCTTTACAATGTAGTCTACACTGACTTCCTTGAAGAATATTGTAAATAATTCCACTGTATAGTTCACGTATTTATGTTCAATTGACCCCACTCTTTTTTCACTTTCTATTTATGATGAGTTCCTTATTGTATAACTATGTACTTTCAAGAAATGTCTTTTTAATACTTTTGTTTACTAATTTTTCTAGTCCCTAGAATATAATCACCCTTAATTTTGGTAACTGCAGTATGCCACATAAAAGGAAGCCTGGTGAGTAATAAGTTTTCCATATTTATTTTTTGTTCAAAAAAGTAATAAATCTATGAATTTGTCTGAACAGATATAAAAGTGTAAAAACAATGTACAAGTATGAGTAGATTACTTAGTCATTATTTATGCAATATTTGGTGAAATTATATTCAGAAATAATTTTAATTTTATACCAATTGTCACAGAATATCTTTCCTTTCTTTCTCAGTTTTCTAGTGCTGTGATACCTTTTAATATGTACATGTTTGAAAATAATGTTAATTCCTTTATCTCATTTCAGGTTTATTTCCAATTGTTTATATTGCATTTTGATCAAGATATCCTTTAACCTACAGATAACCCCAGTAGAGTTTTTATTACTTGGTGTCTTAATCTACTAATATGTGTAATTTCCAGATTAAAGATTATTTTCAAAATCTAAAAAAGAAAAAAAAAACACATTCTGTTACCTATCTCCAAACTTTGTAAGATGTGGCATAAGAGTTTCAGCAGTTTCTATGGCATTAGGAATGACAAAAATCATTATTTTAATTAACAATTAAGTAAATACTTTCCTTGCTAATCCTATATTATAGATCTTTAATTGTCTCTTCATATCCTGCATATTATATTGAAGACAAAGCATTTGTTGACTTCAGTGAATTAAGGGACACCTGAAGAGGTGATTGGATCATGTGAGTACAGTATTTAGAGGAGGACTAACCTACTCGTGTTTGTACTTGAATGTGCTGTTAGGAGGTGGAGCAGCTGCAGAAGGTGGCTTATTGGGAGCACAGCTTTGGAGGATGTGTGTCTTGTTCTGCACTTCCCTTTCCTTGCTAAAACAAACTGAGCAGCTTTGATGCATCACTAACTTCCATAGTGGAGGTTTTTCTTTTCTTTTTTTTTTTTCTTAGAACTGGCCGATCATTGCCCCAAACTTCTGAAAAAGTGACTAAAATAAGGTTACAGATGTCAATTTTTTAGTCCCAACAATGGGAAAACTCACCAGTATAGAAAGCTGGTATTAGAGATATGTGGGTATTGCTGTGATTATAACTGGCCATGTGGTTTAGAAGCAGTTGGCACTAGTTCGAGAGAGAAGTGGGCTAGAGAGACCTTACAATGTTGTGACAGACTTATGGGGGATTTTGTTTGATGCACAGGAGACTGTACTGCCAAGAAGAAGAGGACCATAAAGATCAGGCTCCTGACATTTCAGTTGGGAATGGGGACTATACTGGAAATTAGATTAGAGCTCGTTTTTATTACATTTTTATAAATAATGTACATACAGTTTGAATGTCTTGAAAACTGAATTTAAGACCTGTAGAATAATGAATAATTCACCTGGTAGTGGAAATTTCATGGTATCTTAATCATCAGGCTATGGTATGTTGACTAGTGGATGGTTTCAGCCTGATTTGTAGTGAAAATAGGGTCCCCAAAATAGAATAGAAATATTTGAAAAACTAAAATTATGATCTGAAAAGCATGACCTGAAAAATTAAAGCCAGCATTGGTGTAATTGTTGAGGAGATTAGTTTTATTAAAAAACAAAAACTCAAAATCAGGTATTTTGAAATAGACAAGAAGAAAAAAAATTTGAGGGCATCTGTGAAATAAACAGGTACCACCTATCACTGAATTAAATGTTCAGATTATAAAGTTTTCATTCACAGAACAAAAAAACTTTTCACCTCCTGATGGTGAAAACCTATGTGGACAGTTGGTTTCCTAGGTCTCCTTTCACTGAGCTCATTCAGGTAATAAAGGCATTTTCAGCAGCCATTTTCCAATGGGGGTCAGCTAAGTTAGAGCTGACAGGAGTCACTGGCATTGTTTACAGTGATGTTGATGCTTCAGGCATGTAGAATGCAAAAGTTGCAGGGTCTTGGAGACTCCCATCTATGTTTCAAAGGAAATTCTCCAGTGGCTAGTCACTATTTTCCTGATAGAGGAATGTTTGAACCTACAGAGAGGAAGACAAAGGTGCCATGATTATTCCAGGAACACTGAGATACCAGGAATATGGATATTGCTGTGGAAAGCCACAGGTAACAATTAGAACCTGTGTAAAAGAGACAGGGATTGACGTATTATCAGAAAGGTGTCAGGGTTAGAGTCACCTAAACATTTTGGAAGTCACATTTCATCACCACGTGACATAGAGGTATAGGACTTATTGTTAGCTCAGGTGACTTTTAATATTGCTTTCTGTCCCTTTACTCTGCCATTTTGGAGGAGAATATTTACTTTATGTCATTGTATCCTAGAAGTATTTAACTGTTTTTTTTTTAAAGGCTCAAAGATAAAGGTTTTTATTTGAGTCACAGAAAAGACTTTGGACTTGGACTTTTAAGCAGTCCTGGAAACATTGAGATTTAGGAAATAAATGAATACATCTTCATTTTTACATGGGACAAATATATCATGGTAGTGGGTAGTGTGACCGTGCTCTTATTTATATTTGAAGATAAAGCTTGGTTTTAGGAAATGTGTTTCAGTGTCAAATAGCCAAGACATAGAACATGACAGTTAATATTTCTTGTCAACCACCCTGAATTAAGAGACTCCCAATGAGATGATTTTATCACCCTAATTGTATCTTCATCAGTGGATTAATCCAATGATGATGGTAGTTGAATGTGTTCTAAGGAGGTAGGACCTAGTCGGAGTTAGTGAGTCACTGTGGCCATGTCTTCAGGGTAGATATTTCTGGTCCTCTTTCACTGTGCTGTGCTGTCATTAAATGAGCATATCTGGTTCATCACATCATTCTGCTATTGTATTTCTGCCTATAAACTAACTGACCGTGGATTGCAATCTCTGAAACAGTGGCCAAGTAATTCATGCTGTCCTTCAAGTTATGGACACTGGGTATTTTGTTCTAGCAATGGGAAATCTTATTCTTACAACTATTTGCAAATCAATCTTAGTTGCTTCTATATTACTCCTTCTTCTAGAACATGTTCAGAGATTAAAAACTGAGATAGTGTGATTCCTGAAACCTGCATGTGATCACTGTTCCAAGATATTAAGGGTTATTTTAGCTAAATTTTAATGGACATAATATAGTAAGAGATTAAACGCAAACGTTTGACTTCAATCTGCTTTCTTTGTGGAGCATAGGGCAAGGCACATTTTATTTTGTTTTGTTTACCTCAATTTTACCTGGGAGGAATTAACCTAAATCACCTTTAAATCTTTTCTGTTTATCAACTTGCTATAATCTAGTATTCCTGTTTGTACATGGACTAGTTTGTGCTAAATTTTATCTACAAATCTTCAGTCAAACATTATTGGTCACCAAAATCCTGTAGCTGCTGACTGGCTGTTGATTCTTCTGGTTATGCTCACACACTCAGAAAACTTTCTTTTTTTTTTTTTTTTCCTCTGAGAGCCCAACATGCAAACATGGACACAAAATAATGAATACTCTTCTGACTTAACTGAACTCAGGCCTATGTTCAGATGAGAGGCCCTTCAAGCACTTTCACATCTGTATTTTTTCACATTGGTATTATTTCTCAACTGAATTACCACGAAGATCGAAAAATCTAAATAACAAAATCAAGGTGTTGTGTCAGACATAGAAACAAGCATGATTAATAAGAAATAAAGTGAAAGATTTGCAGAAATTGGCACTACAGATAGAAGTGAAGATGATCATTGCTGAATCATTGAAACAGCAATATATTCAAAGCAAAATAATGAGTTACTCTTCAAAATAATAAATAGATATTTTCATGATATTATTTTACTTTGTGTGGCCTTTACAATATTCCACATAAGAGCACATGTTTAGGAATATCATGACTCTCAAAACGTTTTCAGAACAAAAATAATGTTAGCAAAATAAAATAATAAACAACATGAATATTTCTACTGTGGATATACTATGATGCACATTTTATACATGCCAAAATTAATCATTTTCAGTTTCTTGTTACAAAAATGATTTAACAGTAAGTCAAACATTTGTTTTCTTCTACAGTTTGAAGATATCTAAGTTGACAAGTTAATAGTTAACATAGAAGTTGAATTTTAAACCTAAGATACAAAAGAGTCTTGAATTTGACACCAAAGAATGTTGGAAGGACTCAAAACCAGTGATTTTTCTTCAATTCATCTAAGAACTAAGGTTGCATGGCAAACTGCCACTCTAGTATTTAAAGAAATTAGACTCACACCAAGAAATAGCGCAACCCAGATCTGCTCCCCTGGAGCCAGCACTGCTGTTTCTGATAATTACCTGCACTAAAGTTGGCTGATACATCCTGCCATGAATGTAAATGCTGCTTCACATCCATTGTCAAATAAGACTATAATCAACTCACTTTGCCATAAAAGGGACAGGGAAAGCTAATATCCACATCACTACAGGGTACACTTTATGAATTGTCTCCTGATTAGCAAAATTTAATAATGATGGGAATTTTTATTTTATGTTAATGTCCTGCAGTATGATTTCATATATTTTTGAGCAGAAAGAGGAGAATTAATATCCAAAAATGCAGCCCTTAAGAGCCAGATACTGGCCAATGTTTGCTAGGAGTTGACCTGCAGTCCTCAATTTGTCTTTATGTTCTTTTAAAAATAAAATTTTCTTCAAAAACAAATAATAGACAAGATCAGTCTTTGATCATAATATGTACAGACAAAAATAAGAATGTAAGACATGCAATCATGTCTGTATTCCTACAAAGATCAAACACAAAATGACCAAATATCTATCATTTCCATCTAATAAAAATGTCACATCTTTATGCAATTAAAAGTTTTTCTAATAAAAAAGCTTTCCTTACAGGATGACTCACACTTGATTCTTTCCATTTTCTAGATATTTTTCAAACTTCCCAGTTATAAGATTAACATAATTTTCTGACATCATCTAATCTAAATATAAAACTGCATTTTTGAAACTTCCCACAGAACTCCTAAATCTTCCTATAGAAAAGCTCCAGGGTTTTCTCTTAAATCAATGACCCAACACAATCAAATTTGTTTCACTGTTCTTGGGTTCTAGCTAATCTCTAACCATTGACTTTGGGGGTAAGAATGATTTTATTTCAATATTAATAAGTAGCTACTATTTCATTGCTAAGAAAATATTATCGAATGTGTTATTTTAATTCCATATAAAATATGTTTTCCTTATAGTTATAAAACAATATATTTTCATTTATTGTCACCTTTTCCATCATTGTCTTTCATTTTAGTCTCTATATCTTCCAAGGAGAGAATTAAAAGTATAAGTGAGTTACAAAAGAGGTTAAATTGATACAATCAATCATACATTTAAGAAGCAGTAAGTGTCACAAGGCAGGAGAAGAAGAAGTATAAAGTATATAAAAGTATTATGCCAGATCACATTCAAAAGGAAATGAGACTTTTGAGACCACTGAGAAGCTGGGTGCTGTGGTTAATGTAGTTTTCCCTTGGGTATTTACCTGTTGATGTCTTGCTCTTCAGTGTGGTGATGTGAAAGTGGGTGGGATCTCTGGGGCAGACCCCTACTGGGATGGCATTTAGTCTTTTTATAGTTTTGAAATGAAAATGAATAAAGTCATTTTGTGACACCCTGAGATAATTTTCATGAGAATGAGTTAAATCTCACAGGAATGAAAATCTGAGCCAGATCACAGAATCAATACATGGACTCCAGGCTGACAGCATGTTCACTTCCTCCTGTAGGTTCTTATGACTTTGTGATACAGTTAGCATGAAGTCCTTACCAGAGTTAAGCTTAATAATGATTCCATCTGTTTGATCCTTTGGAACATATAACAAATAAATTTCTTACCTTTATAAATTATCAGTCCTGGGTAATATGTTAAAGTAACAAAGATACAGTGGATACACAGAATACACTGACTTGAGAAATTACGGCAAATAATGCTAAGAAGCAACAATGTATAAAGGATGATACATACCTTGCAAATGTATATGTATATATGTATATATAATCTAGAAAAAAATGGCTGGCAATATCAATCCATAAGAAGGAATATATGTTTGAAGGGAAACATCATATTCATACCAAAAAACATATTTTCTGTCTGTAAGAATATAGATTCCAGAATGAAAGGCCTGGGAGAGTCTCCTTCCAGTGCAATCAGTTTAGAAAACTTAAAGAAATTGTATGTTTGAAAAGTTAAATTTAAAGTTAAATTTCTCTAATTGGTAACAGTTTAACACTATAAAAATTGAAATGTTTATGCCTACATCACAAAAGGTAGCAGTTTCATATAGATCTAACTTATAATTATTGCTCTGGTTGAAATAAGAGGCACTCTCCAAGTGAGTGTTCTATCTAAATTTTGTAGTCTTACCATTATTCTGTTTCTAGAACATTCTGGGCACTCTTGACCATTGGCTTGACAGTGAACATTAACTATGGAGAGAGGAAAAAAAAATACATAATTCTGAAAATCTTCCAAATAATCCCAAATATTTTGTATTCACTTGTCTCTGTTTTATCAAGGAAGAGAAAGAAAAACAAAATTTTGTACATTTTATGAAAACTAGGATAGATCTATATATTTGTTCAAAAATAATACTATTACACACATTATTATACCTTGACTAATAAATCAGTAACAAATTAATCTTCAGAAAACTTTCCATCAGAATAAAATGCATATTTAAAATACAATAATAGTGCTTCCATTAATATTGTCTTTCAAATTTTTTTCTCACTGACTTCTCTGAAGCCAACTGAAACTAATAATATCTTGAGATAACAAAAGATAAGTCTTACACTAAAAACTACTAACTGTGACATATTCACCCTTTAAACTAGCAATGGTCATTTACACAATAAATATGAATTGCTAACTTTGTTCCAGATACCATCCTAGTATTTGGGATATATTAGTTGAAAAAAAGGAAAACAAGATGCCTACTCTTAGTAAGTGTGCATTTTAGAAGGCATTAGAAAAACAATGAGCAACACTTACTATAAATAAGTAATTTATTCAATGTCTGAGGACAATTAGTGACATCAACAAGAAAGAAAATACAACAGTGTAATACTGGACAGGGATTTGCTGCTGGTGTAAAAGAACAAATATTCCATGTGGTTGTCAAAATAGTTGCTCAGATTACTACATATAGGTGTGCAAAATTGATCACATAATATAAACACTAACTGTTCCTTTCAATGCACTAATAGAATGAGTAGTACAATTATCTTAGCACATTTTAGACAGATAGATATAATTTATACATATATGTATGTGTATGTTTTTCTTTCCCCTTTCCCCAACCCAATTGTTCTTTCATTGTGAGCAGTTTCTTTTCCTTTTCACTATATCTATTGTACCTTTGGGATCTTATCTGCTCTTTCAGTTTATTACATGAGAGAGACAACACACTGTTTACACATACAAGTCTGATTTATTTAACTTATAAATATGGTCTCTGGTTACATTCATTTACCTCGGAAAGACTCAAATTTACCTTCTTTTTAGTTGAGCAGTATAAAAGCATCATATCTTTTTTTATTCTGTACTTTTTTTTTACTGGTTTTTAAAATTCTCTTTATCTAAATGCATACAAATAAAAAAATAAATAAGAATACATACTCTAAGAAAAGTTAAATGGGTAAGGTTGTTCAAGATAATCACAATAAGGAAAAGAAAATGAACTCAACTGGGCTGCAGCCAAAGAGGGGAAAAGGAGCGAGAGAGATTTCAGTGTAATCAAAGTCCTGAGGGATTAAGAAAGAGGCTGGTCAGTGCTGTGAGGCCTGGTCTGTTCTCCGGTGGGTACTTATGGAACTTAGCCTCCTGCCCTCCCAAAGGACTGGAGGTGTATGTGTTAGCGTTCTTGATCACTGCACTTCAAAAAGATGGTTCTCAGGTTTTTGAGAAACTATTTCCAGGTTTTGAATCAGTAAGAGACTGGGAAAAAACTTGAATATCAACACAGAACAGTCTAAAAAAAAAAAACTTTCAGATTTTTTAATTAAATAAAGGAGTGACTCCATTAAATAAAACAATGGCTCTAATCAGGAGGAAAAGTGTTTAAAGTTTACTAAAGCTGATTGGAAATTTAAAGGTATCTTGGCCATGGTTCTCAAACCCAGTATGGTGCTGACTGAGCCTTCATTTATAATAAATAAATGACACAATATGCCATAGAAGGGGGAAGAATAATCTTGATGGCAGAAGAAGCCATACCCAAATTCATGAGGAGGCAGGCCAACATGTTTAAGGACAGCCAGGGCCATTATATATCTGAAATGGACGGCAAAAGTAAGAAAAACGTCGGTGAATCTAGAAAGATTTTATGGACTGCAGCGTTTTGGATGTTGCAAACTGCCATAACCATTTCAGGTTTGACCCTTAATTAAAAAACTAGAAATTTTGACAGTGTGGTTCTTTACACAGAATAAAAGGAAAGTTTATATTGCAAATCAGTGAATGACTAAAATACTTAAGAATAAAGAGAAATGATAGAAAATATACAATATAACAGTAACAAAGATTTTATGCAATAATTTCCCTAACTTTTCAAACAAGCAAGCTGAATAATAGTAAAATTTCTAAAGACAACATTCAATAAACTGGAGCAATAATAATAGTATATGTATGCCTTTTTTCCCAAAGGAACATCATTGTGTCTAAGTTTTATTCTAGTCACTTGCATTTGTTTTCAAAATGATTGCATTTCTAGGACCATGAGATACAAACTTATCAATTTATAAACAATTTACACTCATGTGGAGTTTCACTGTCAGTGTTTGCCAACTGTAAGACAAGCAAAGTAATGCAGCATGTTGATTCATTGAAAATGGCTTGCAAACTGCTAAACTCATAAAGTGTGCATACAAATAATTTCCAACTGTTATGAAGCCAGTCAAATGGCATTTCACTATGCAAGATGCATACAGAAATTACTGGCCTTCAGTGAGTTCATGTATGCTTCCTGAAGAGAATGCTTGAAAGGAACTATCATACACATGACCATATTTCCTTTGATTAGCATCAAATTTTAATTACCTTGTATCATTCTCTGACTAGCAGGCTCATTGAACCCAAGGAAAAAGTCCTGCTTTCCAGAGTAACACGACTTTGTTATTTTATTTTAAGTGCTATCTTTAGCATTCTTGAACAAGAAAGGAGGAACATAATAAATTTTACATGTTTTCAATGGATTCTTACATAAAGAACTTTATATTCATTGGACACTCATATGACTCTACTATCTTATTTGGTTTGCAAGTCTATTTATAATAATATATAGTGTCATTATACTTCTGTTGCCCAAATTCTTTAATTCTTAACTAGAATCATTAACTAAATTAAAGACTCTGCTTCATACTAATACAATTTAAGTGTTTAGCAGGTATTGGGTAAGCCTTTATAAACTGGCCTTCCCATAAATAATAAAATTATATAACTTAGGATGGCTACGTGTATTGATTAACTACTTTCTTTATGAAATTTTAATGAAACCACATTTAGACAAAAAGAAACTTTGCCTGCTGCATTGTCATATCCACTAACCACATACTAAAGATCACTTAAACTGAGTCACATTCTCATAATTTTAATCTGTATTCAATATAGTCTAGAAGTCAAGTCAAAATATATTTATCTATGAATTTTTCCTGCAGAATCCTTTAGTAAATGGTAAAATGGTAGCCTAAACACTTTTATTAACATATATTCTGTTATTATATTACATTATCTTAGCACACATTAATTTTCTATATTTTCTTGCCTAAGGAAATGGGTAAGTTACCACTATAGAGAAACAAGCTCTGGGAAATTTTGAAACAACTACTTAGGAGTCTTTCACCCTTTCCCAAGTCAATCATTGACATCCACTAGCAAGGTAGATATTCAGTATCAGGACAAGCCTTCTATACTTTCCAGTTCTAATTAATCTCAGAGACACATCTGAAAATGGAAGATATCTGCCAAGCCTGGTAGTGTACTCCTGTAATCCGCATAAGGCTGAGGCAAGTGGATTGCACTTTCAATCCCTCTTGGTCAATTTAGAAACTTAACAAGACCCATTGTCAGAAAAAAAAAATCCCACTGCCAGTCATTTTAGGATCACTAACTGAATTTAACATAATTCCTTTAATTTTTATGCCAAAAACATCAATGAATACTTCATTGAATCAGTGAATACTTCACTACCAATGTTATTCAAAATATTTTATCCTCACACCAAGAGAATTATTATGCCTAGCATGTTAAACAAAACCAAACAGAAACTCCTCTTTATGAGAAGAATGCAGTACATGGTTCTAAATTGTTCAAAAGAACTCTGAAGATCTCCGCTTAGCCAAAATTTAGTTAAGATCCAGACATTTCTCCTAGACCCATTTTTGCATTTCCTTATTTAATACAATTAACAAAGAACACTGCTAACTAGTTTAGTAATAATAATTCCCCATTGTCAGTATTTCTTCACCTAGATAGATAATCATAATTTCATTCTTTACTGTACCCAGTTGATATTTGATCTCCCAGGTGTAAACAAAAATCTTCATAGTTGTATTTATCAAGATTCACCTTGACTCTGATGTTTGCTTTTAGTGATTTTTCCACCTACTGATATCCAGAGTTCTCCCTTGCTATAAATTCTCACTGGTTCATATTCTCCGGAGTTAAGTACAATCCATTTTACCCTTAGCAAATCCCCATAAACATGATCCATGTGGGTCCACATGTGCTGCAGTGGTCCTGTGCAGTAAAGTAGTAGGTCTCACTGTGGCTGTAGCAAGCATCATTGAATGGGTATCTCACTACACAACAGCAGTAAGGTCTTCCCTTTTCTGAAATTGATTAAAAAGGAAACATTGACACTACTGATTTCAACACAACACACATTTTTTTTTTTTTTTTTTTATCGGTGATGGAACTGACAACCTCACACTTGCCAGGCAGGTGCTTGTGCCACTGACCTAAACTCCCACCACACAAAATGCAATTTTATATTGGCTTTTTTCTTAAATAAAATAGCAGTGACACTTTCAAGTGCTTTGTATCATTTAAATAATGAATTATTTTTCAGATATATGTACTAAACAAACTATCTGGTTACCTATAAAATTAGACAAAATTGATATCTGAGAATCAAGATATATCATAAATATTTTAATGTATAGTCCTAATAGTTCATGTAATCAATCCAGAATTTCAGATATATAGCTTGTTTGCAACACACATTTCTCAAATGTATATTAAATTTGAAATTTATTTTTACCTTTCATTTAGTTAAGTGTAAATATACTATTTATATCTTGGCTAAACATACATAATATTGAGAAAATCTGTTAGTTTTCATAGCTGTTTTGGATATTATCAAACAAAATATAAATTTATATTATGAATTTATTTTTAGTTACAGGATGAAAATTCTTTTAACTGTAGATGAAATCTATTTTCCAGTGTTGTATTTAAAATCTACATTTTCGAGTTATTAATGGACAATGTTTTCAAGACACATTGTTTTAATTTTTTTTCCCTCAGATTAAGTGTTATGGCTCCTTTCTCCTTGTGAGAGAGCCATGAATGACTCTTTTGTCGTCCAATGGACCGGGATATTGTTATGGTTCCTATCCAGATATCTCCCCAACGACTCCTAGCCACAAAGGTGAGGTGTGGGAGAACTGATTAGATCATGCGGCATGGTGCCCACCAGTGATTAGCCCACTGGTGAGTTCACAGCTACTGCGATGTGAGTTGGAGGCTGGTCAGAGGAGTTGAATCACTGGGGATATGGCCTTGTCCCCCTCTCTCACCCCTTCTTACTCTCACTTTCCTGTACATAATGCTGTTAATGACTTCTCTGCCATGCCCTTGTGTCAAGCTGCCCTTGGAGCTGGCCGACTATGAGCTGAATTCTCTGTGCACTGTGATCCTAGAAAAATCTCTTCTCCTTTAACTTCTGAGCATTATTAGCTGAGAAGGGTGTAAAAATCTTTGCTATTTAATAGGTTACTGTGTTTAATGCTCTTAAAATCTAATCTATACCACTAAAAATATGAATAAGACAAAAATTTCATGGAGAAAAAAAGAAAGAATATTGGAGGAATTAAGGATATTAAGGATCTCACAGTATGAAAAGTTCTGAATTGATAAATTCCTTCAAACTAAAGATATTATAACTTCAAAAATAGTCAATTGGCCTATCTTCTTCCCATAGGCAGTAAGCTATAAAGATTCTTTTTAGAGAGATGTCTTTCACATAGTCAAATCAAGTGAATCATTCCATTGAGACTGGTCACTGGAATGGCTGGGACCTAAGCCTGGGAGTAACTCTGGTTGTCCAGTTGTCTAAACATCTGACAATATACACATGTCTTAGTTGCTCCCCTAGAATTTAATATCTTAGCCAGTTACTATTTTTCTTTGCATTTCTTCAAAAATGTATTGTACTTTGTATAGTAAGTATGAACACACCATGCATCATGTAATTAGCTCTTATGTTTACTGGTCTCCTATATCAAACCAGAGAGGCCACATAAAAACTGAAGCAGAAGAAAGGTTGTCCCTCACCCCTACAATGCAAATCATTCTTCTTTATCACAGCCCACAGGGGACAAAACAAGGATGAGGGAAAACAGTCTATGAAAGTACAAGCGTTAAAATGATGCTGTTGCCACTATACGGATAATGCTTGGGTACTCCGCAAAGCCTGCCTGAGCGCACTGACTCAGAGGAAGGCCAAACAGATGTGTGGTCCTGACATGTTAAGTGACTATTTAGTATTTATGCATCTTTAAATATAAAATGAAATGGTAAGTTAATACATTTTTTTTGTAGTTCAATGACAAAGTATATTGGAGCGCAAACTAAAAGGAAAATGTAGCACTGCTAATCTTACCTGTCTTTAAAATGTTCAATATTTGTTCATTATGGATTTTCTTGTGTTATTTTTATTTTTCTTCATACTGTATTAAAATACTTATTTCATTAATTCTTTGGTTAGGGTTCTTTTAATTGCTGTCAATGCACCTAAATGTAACATTTGATTTTAGATTTGATGCTTCACATTATTCAAGAGTGGGGAATTCATTAAAATATAGAAATAACTTACAATAAATCTTACTACAATGAATAAGAAATATAATTATTATAAGTCACAAAAAACAACTACTAATACCAAACATGTTTCTGGGTAAATTTTTTAAATATATCAAATTAGATGCAGCACAAGCTTTAAGTACTGAAATTCTAGATATTTCATTTTGGTTTATAATACTTCATAGTGTTAATCCTTAAGCCTTTGTGACTAAACTTCTGACAATCTGAAACCGTATCTCCGATAAATATTTAAGTTCAGAGAATATTTTCAAGAAGAAAAACAAAACTCTTTGCAATGATAGAGAATTTGTAAGATAGTTCTTTCTTTAAACTGATAAAAACTCAATCACATCCAAAAACAATGAGAAACTTAAGACACATTGAATCTACTTTTTATCCAGAGAGAATCAAAAGATCTTTGAAATAAAATCTGTTTATGTGATATTTTAGGTTAAAATTCAAGAACCTGTAAACCCAATGAAGAGTGAGTTAGAGCATCACTTTAGGATAAATTGTGGAAGTTTAAGTGTTTTATTTATATTGCTTGTTAAGAATTATAATCACTGACTAAAACTTTATAAAATAGCAACCACTATTCTCTGATATTAGCCATAAAAATCACTTATTGTCCACTATTTCAGATGTGTATGTCTATTATCAGAAGGCTATTAAAATATTCATATTTTACATAAATTTTTATTTTTGTTTTTAACATTGAATAGTTTTTGATAATAAATATTCTTTAACAACATATTTACTATATCATATATCTATATTTAAATTGCTTAAAGTATTTTATTAACCTATTTTTGAAATAATAATCATGAAATAACATTTAATAAATCTTAGTTCTATGTATCTTCTGATAATACTCATAGAATTCACATCAAATATTATTATGATAAAGTGTTTTTTTAAGTTCCTAAATTCATATTTCCTGATTGTTTAACAGAAATATAAACTTAAGATCCAATGACATTCCAGTATGTGTTTATGCACTTATCTCTGAAAAATTATTTTTTATTTATTGTTTCAATGTTTTGGAAAGAAATATTGTTTATTTGTTGGTCTTGTAATTTTGTTGTTTTTTTGTTGTTGTTTTTGTTGTTTTTTTCAATGCTTTATTGTAGTAAAGCACTCATAAATAAAATTTACCATCTTAACTATTTTTAAATTTACATTTGATATTGTTAAATAAATTAATGTGTGCTGTCTTCACCACTATTATCTGCAAGTTTCTTTTTGTAATTTGAAACTAAAACTCTGTTTTTAATGAGGAAAAATTCTTGCTTTTCTTCATCCAGAGCTTAGCAACTACAATTCTATGCATTTATTAACCACACACACACACACACACACACACACACACACACACACACACAACTGTTGTTCTTCTACACCACGGTGTAGAACACTTCTATTTAGCAAAATATTTGGAGGTTCCCTCACACTAACGAATTCTCAGTTCCATGACAATCATTAATCATAGATCACTTGGATGTTGATCACAAATCCATCCTCTCTGTGCATCTGACTGACCAACTGTAAATCAACTGTTTCCACAGTTCCACAGTTCAGTCTTTTGCTACAGTGGGTCGCAGAATTCACTAAAGGACTTCCCTAGTTTTTACAGAATATCACAACTCAGAATAGCCAAATGAAACCATGCACGAGATAAAATACAAAGGAAGAAGCAAAAAACTTCCACACCTCAATGTGTTCACCTTGGAGGAAGCCTTGCAAAGTGCATGCATGCTCTGGGTGTTTTCATTTTTTAATTTTTGCTTTTGTTTTGCTTTTAATGGAGGTTTAAATACATAGACATCATTATTGTTTCATTGGCCATTGGCAATCAATTCAAACCTCTGTCTTTGCTGCAAGACTTTGGTATTCCCAATAATATGCAAAAATACAATGACCCAAGAGTTTCTAAGGCTTTTAAAACTGACATGCCAGGATTCTTTTTTTTTTTTTTCCTCATATTTTTTACTTCCAATCTCTGGGGGTTGTTTTGTTTTGTTTTGTTGTTCAAAGTACATTTTTTTTCTAGAAGGCACAGAGTTTCACTATTTTTCAAATCTGAATTTTGATTGGAAAGTTTAATTCAGATGCATTTAAAGTATTTATAAGAAAGTATTTATTTTTTAATTCTATTTCTTTTTTATAGCTTTTAGCTTTGCTAGTCCTCTTTTACTTTAGGGTATTCTTTTATAGTTCATTGACTTTTATAGTAAAATATTTAAATTTCTTTATCATTTTCTGGTTTGTATAGTCGATTTAAATTGGTTTGGACTGTCATACTCTGATTTAGTGGCTCCCAAAAAGGAAAAGAAAAACGAAAAGGAGTACCAGCCTGTTAGATTTCCCATCACCTCCCCCGGGCCTCAGAGATTCTTGCAAATGCATGGTGAGATGCAAGTCTGGTCACCTGACTTCTGCATTCCTTTGGTAAGAAAGGGCATTCAGTGATCCAGTGATGGATGGGAACACATACCACTGACATTTCCGCAAAAGTCCTTTTCTCCCACTTTTGCTTCTGCATGCGATGTCCAGGTTCCCTGGACGTATGTGCACAGCTGCCTCCCCACGTTTGGGGAGGCCTAGAGAGCTTTGAATCAGTATCTGAGCTCACCCTGGATGATGTAGGCCTTCCATATACCCCAGTGCTTCGGAATAGTTGCAACAGACAGATTTTGTCAGTGCAATTACTGTCTAAAAGTGAGGTAGATAAATGGTGTTTTCTACACTGCTATCTTCCCAGAATATCACTTGTCTCAATAAATTCATTATTTACTAAATGTAAAAGAATCTGAGAACAACATATTTGAAGTCCTAACAAAAACTATAAATGAGTCCCATGAAAACAAGAAAGCAAGTGATATGATTTTCAAGAAGCAATCAAATGATTGTGAAATAAGTAAAAATACTCACTGTGTAATTTAGTACTTGTGAATTACTGTCCTCAAATTATCAGCTGTAGCATCATCACATGCATTTGTCATAGTTGCCACAAATCTAAAATCCAGTCCTTTCCCTGATGTTGTTAATCAGATATCTATAAACATAGCACAGATACATATTTGTTTCTTAAAATCTTTCAAATAAAAAGTGTGTGATAATTTTCAAGATAAAATCTTAGATAACCCAATGAGTGAACACTAAAGGTAACAGTTACCTGGAATATTTGTAGAAATTTACATAAATTCAAAGTATTTATTTACAAAAACTATGCAACATAGCTCCATTTGAAAACATTTGTAAACTTAATTTTTTATCAGAATTTCAACAATTGAACAATGAGAAATTATACAATTTAAAAAATATTAATTGTTCAACCAGACAAGCACATATAAAATATGTTTGTATTAAGTGCATAAATTAGGAATATCTGCAAAATTACACTGTTTTAGGGTAAATAAGTGCTGCAGTTGAAAAATATCAGATTTTTTTGACGTCAAAGGGAGAATAATAGAAATTTGAAATGCAAAAACACTGAAGGAAAAAAATGGTAAGAAAGAAAAAGACTTAGAACTTTTTTACTTGAATATAAATTCCAATGTAGACATTAATGTTAATATTTACCTCTATATTTTTATAGCTCCGTGGAGAATTATTATGGCAGTTTACACTACTCATGATTATAAGGCATTGATAATTCTTATATGTATTTATCTCCTTTCCTATTATTGAGACAAAGAAACTGACATCCTCAATGTAAAAGAGAAGAGGTGTGTTTGGTTTTATGGTTTCAAGGATTTCAGTGCATAGATTTGGGCTTTCAAGGCAGAGATATAATCCTGAAAAGGCGTGGTAGGGAGAAGCTACTTAAAATATGGTAAACATGAGGCAGAGAGAGTGACAGTCAGAAAAAGGTTGAGTGGGCCAGACAACCTAATTCCTCGTATCAGGGCACATCTCCTAATAGACCCTTTACCTTGAACTCACCATGGATTAACCCAGTGATGAGTCAGCTCTCACAAGCCTATCGCATCTCCAGGAATCTCTTAATCCAGTCAAATTGCTAATCAGTTTTAAGGGCCACACCATGCAGCCTATAAAACATCAAAGTAAAATGAAGATATTCATATTAAGTTTTATTGCAGAGTCAGTCACTGCAGGGAACTATCAGAGAACTGTCAAATGTCATGCAAATTTAAATTTTTATAAGACTATGTTTGACACTTTAGATTATGAAAACAAGTTGCCGCATCCCATCCAATTAAAAACTATAATAATGATCAGAATTACATGTTGAAATAATTTAGGAATATTTTTATAAACTAGTTCATGAAAAGGATCAAAAATTAAAGACTGAGTTGACAGTTTTAGAGCTAACAAACATTTTACAGCTATTAAATTGTATTTTCAGTACATTTCATCTTTAGTGCTTTGAAAGATTTAATACAATTCTTAATGAGATTATAAATATTTTAATAAGGTTCTGATATCTTTTAGTTAGCACTGTGTATGGTACTCAGGGTCAAATTTCCTGCAATTCTAATTGTACTAGATTCTGAATTACAGAATCTCCAAAATTACTACATATGAATGATTCTTTTTGCTTGAAGTGGAATAAACATATATTTTTATGACTCTCACACTTTTCAGTCAATTGTTTTGTGTAGAAATATATCTTTAAAATATGTATCTGTTTACCTTAACTTTTTTCTATTTTGTTTTCTTTCTTTTTTTAAATAAATAAATAAGATTTATATCTCTATAATTTTATATATGAGAGAAAGAGACAAATATTCTCTACTATGTAAGTCAAACATGAAAAAAATCACTGGAAAGTTGAACTACTCTCATTTTTAAGAATTAATTTTAACTGATATTAAAATTATAACTATTTATGAATTTGATATACTCTTTTAAGACAGCCAGCCCTATGATTGCTGAACAAATTCAATGAAAGAAAAATTTTATAAGTGAAATACATATTTCATTATGAATTTTTTAATTGTCCCTTATATGTTAGTGTTAATTAACCAGGCTAGTGTTCTGAAGGTACTTACGGTGCCTTCGTGGGTTGACCAAAGATCTTGTTACTCTTTAGCTTCCTATGTACTCTACTTTTTCACTATAGTTTCAAGAAAATACATTTTGCAGTGACTCTTGTAAATGCATTGGGATCTCCTGCCTTCATTTTCTGTGTCACATCTCTATTTATGAGTGTTGATTTTGTCCTTGTATGACCTTATTTTGTTCTACATTAATAGCAGTGTCTGTGTCTGCATCATGTACCTTATGTCATTGTGATTCTTGTCGTGTAGACATGAAGTTTTTTCTGGTTTTCTTTCTCCATCATGCCCATAAGGCACATTAGTGGTGGAGACTGGGCTGTACAGGGTTGAACTGCTGGACACAGGGACCTCTGTTGTGGTGGAAAAGAACATGCACAGGGTGCTCTGAAGTGAGGATAACTTCAGTTCCTTTAGGAACCTGGGGCTGGGACAAGGTTCCATTATCTTAGGGTAAGTTTGCTTTGTTTCTCTCCTCCACTGCTTTCTCTCTCAGTTACATGTTCTGTAAAAAATGAAGTATTGTTTGTTTTTTAATTCAGCAAACATTTATTGACAGTTTACTACAGTTCTAAATACTAGAAGTGATCTTAAACTACACAATAATCTATACCTTTATGGAGTTTATATTGTAAAACAGTAGGCGAGGAAAAAGTATCCGGGGGGAAAAATGTTTCATGTGCTACAGGGATGCATTGCACGAAAAGAAGAAAGAAAAGTATTTTGAAAAGGGAGTCTTAGCTTTAACAGGGTTGTCAGGGAAGGTCCTTTCATAAGATGATATATGTGCATAAGCACGAGCAAGAACATCGCATAACTCAAGAGAACTTGTAATCCATTTCAATCATGCCTTCTGAGATGTGCAGTCAATAGCATATGAGGATATAAGTAATATCCTAATAAAGAGCTGAAGAGTTCCAAGGGGAAAGTCATGCACATATTGGCAAGGAGAATTCTACACACAGGATATAAATGCAAAGTATTTGAGACATGCTTAGATGTTTCTGTAGAGTCAGTGTCTGTGGAATATGTTCAGGACATGAATATTTATAACAAAGTAAAAATACCATGTACTGGCCTGCATGTAAGTGGTATTATTATTCCTTCTGGTATTTGTGAAAACAACCAGCAGTTAAATTATATTCATCTCATGACCTCTACAATGAAGTTGCCTAACACAGAGTGACTTAATTTGGTTAGGCTTCTTAAAATAGGTGAAGAACACACAGATATTTGCAAATCTTAGTGGCTTTTCTTTGTATGTATTTGCATTGTGAAGCATCTTATTAAAATATTTCTACATTCTGTGGAGGGATGCCCATTCTCAGAAGAAATCCAAACACATCTGCCTAGTGATTGAAAAATAAATAGAGCTGTGGTTTCCTTTGAGTTGATGCTGTGCTTCCTCCCATCTGGGACTTTTAACTCAATCAAAACAAAAGGGAGGCTTTGGAGAGAGAATTAAAGACATTTTCCAAGCTTTTACACACACACAGTCTGCTTTAATCCTTTTCAAGTTTCAAGTTTTAGCACTCCGCACCACCCCACCTCAGTAGTATTCTAGGGGCACTGTAACTCTTTTTTTCTAGTTCTGAATGTTGCGTGTGTGTGTGTGTGTGTGTGTGTGTGTGTGTTTCCAAAAGCTTGATTTAAATGCAACAACCCAAAATAAACCACCGATTTTAAAGTAAAAATAACAGCAGGTCTTCTCTTTGCTACGCTTTGGGATATTTAATTCTAAGTGTACTGTGAGTAACTCATTTCAACAACCAATTACTGCTTCAAAGACACATCGAAGTCTGAGTAAGAAAGCATCATCTGCCTCATGTTGCTGAAGTGTATGTGCTCTGTGTGAGCTAAGCCCCATGAAGCGTTGAACCAAACAACCACAGCGGGTTCCTATCCTCTTGGTTATTCAGCATTAATTTCTTAATGCCTGGTTGGGCTTGCTGATGAGTGGCCTCTATCTCTCAGGTATTCTGCAGCATTGATTTCCAGCCTTGGAGTGAATTATTTGTTCGTTTTCTCTTTGCATGATTTAACACAGTTGGATTGCTCTGAAGTGGGGATGGTGGGGGGAGGGAGAAAGCTCTTGAATAGATTTGCCCTACTTGAGGTTTTCTGTTTAGTAGGACTTATGTGAATGTACATGTACTTAAAAGGACTGCTAAGATTGCTTTCAGGTGTAAAATTCTAAAATTTGCACTTAACTATCAAAGACTTATAATTAATAGTACTATTCTACCAAACACATATAGTTTACAACTAGGATTACTTTAATGATATATTTTTCATGGATATAAAAAGACAGAAATCAAGTTTTTTCCCCCTAAAATATTGCTAGCAGAAATGTTTTATTAAGAACACTTACCAAGCCAATATATAATCTCTCTGGGCATGTTCTGTTTTATAATTTAGTGCAATTGCTTAGAGAAAAACCAGTGTGTTTTAAATTTTTTCTTGTTTTTATATTCACATCTAATATAAAAATGAGGGCTTTCTATATTCAACTATGACACTTGGCTAACATTTTTGTACCAATAGTTCTTTCAATATCTGTGCAAAGATCGTCTGATTTAAAACATTTTACAAATAAAAACTACCCGTATAGAACAGTGGGTCCTGCTTCTACATCACTGTCAATTTTATTACAAATATCTATTTGTAATAAAATAGATATTGTTATAGAATATATCTAAAATATACTTAAATATACACAGCTATTTTTTCTTATGAAAGAAACTGTTTACTAAAAGATATAATACAATTTTGTATTATATCTTTGAATATAATCTGAATCCCCAATAAGTATTTTTCAGTGTTTCTTCAAATGTAATTCTGTTTTTAAAAGTATCAAGTAAGTACTTAGATGTGCTTATGTATTTCTTAACAGTAAGAATGGTACAATGAAAACTAGTCTGTGTTTCATGTTTAGAAGAATCAGAATCAGACAAAATAATGAGATTGTTTTAACAAAACAGAAATTAAATTATTTTAATGGATTCAAATATGCATCTCTTAGTTTTGAATGATCCTGAAAATTCCCTAATATATTTTCTAATGTCAGTGTTGAGGTAAATTTAGATGAATAAAGTTTCAAGTTTTTCCTAATAAATTAACGAATTCATATTGTATTGTGAAGTGTGAGAAATGGATAAACTAGTTTTAAGTGAATATGTGAGACTCATCACCTAGTCCACTGCTCAGTTAATTATCTTGAATTTCACAAAGAGTAATAGTAATGAACACAAGCAAAGAATATTTTGTCTTCTAGCAAATATCCCAAACTCATTTTTTGATATTAAAGCAAAGGAAATTATTACAGACTGATTACTGATTACAAGAAAGCCAAGTCATTAACATATATAATTAAGATTTCAAAAACCTTTCAGTTTTCATCCCATTTGGTCATATTTATAAATCCTATTTAGGCAATTTCACTTATTTTAACTCATATGGATGCACATGCTTATAATTCAGATTATTACTCAATTTTTCTCAGTAGTAGGGACATTGACACTAACAGCATTGTGATAATAAGAAAAAAACTAAACTTAGAAGCACCTGTATTTTTCTCTCTAGCAAGGATGCACACAAATGGATGGGGTGATGAAAGAGGAAGACTCAAAACACATCCATCATAGGACCATTTCCTAATCATAGATTTATTAAAGTGAGCTTAGCCATTAATGGTCAGCCAATATGCCTAAGAATATTCCCAATTATCTGCAAATTGTCTGCATCTGTGATCAATTCTCCTGCACTACTACTGTGCCAATCAGCTCACAGCATCTCTGACTGAATGCTGTTTATTTATGTCTTTGCCAGTGTTGACCATTGTTTTATACTAGCCACCCATAGTTTCTTCTTTGCAAATCTTTTCCATGCATCCTGTATTCACATAAGTTTTTGTTCTAAAAACAATGCATACTTTTAAGCAAATTGGTATAAATTCAGAAATAAAGTTGGATAATGATTAGTCTTAATTTCAGTTTTAAAATCTTTAAGCCAAGACCCTATTTTTATATAGGTAGAACAGACAAATATCATTAAAATATTCAATGAAATTACATTAAACATTTTAATAAAGTAATGAGGCAACCACTATCAAAAGGCCTGATATTTAACATGCACCATAAAATGAAGCAACGCTGTTACGGAAGAAAATGGAGGGCATTATTTCAGTTGAACACTCACTCAGCAGTCCCATGCCAAAATAACACTGCACCAGAAAAGCAAGTTCTAGTATTAATAAATAAGCAGAATCTTCCTGTAAGAATTTCTGCTTTCAAAAAGGGAATAAAAAGATCGTTTTGTTCCAGGAAAAATAAATTTATAAAAGGTCTTCTTATATTTAGGAAAAATGTTAGGGAAAGAAGCTATATTCTACAAATTTCCTATTAACTGACAGAAAGGTACCTTAGAAATTCTATCAGTGAGTGAGTGTGTGTGCGTGTGTGTGTGTGTGTTACAAATATATTAATTCCTTGTGGCCACAAGTAAATATAACAATTTTCTTCCTTAAAAATCTTTGTGATATGCTAAGCAAAGCCCAGACTATGTTGAGTAGAAAGAAAAACAGGCCCATTAGCAAAGACAAGAGGAAATTTCCACCTCTGGATTTAGCCTGTATGACACAGGTTGAGGGAAAAAAAATAAAAAAGGAAAAAGGAAAGAAAAAAAAAATCCTAGTTAAACATACCCCAAAACTTTTATGAAAACTTGTATCTATTATTCAGTTTTGCTTTAAAAATAAACTTTTCACAGGAAATGAATATTAGAAATGTTTTTGATGAGCTAGGTCCAGGGTTCATTTCAATGGACCAAAGTTGTGTCAAAAAAACAGTGTGTTCATCTCAAGTGAGTATAATAAAGAAATATACAATAGAATTGAAAAATGAATGTGCATTCTGAGAAACACAAATGTTCTGAATATCTTTAAAGTTATTTAAAAGAGTGATTGTCATTCTAACAAATGACCTCATCACAATGGAAACAACCAGTAAAGAGATATTTCCTAGTAATTAATTTCACCTAGAGCACAAATAGAAAAATATATGTTTGTTATTCTGCATAATTGTCATAGAGCTTCACAAAGAAGCTATTAGAGGTTTTCAGAATTAGAAGTACTGGTCTTCCTGAGTATATGTTCTTTCAATTCACTTATTCTGTATTATGTTTATAGAATGGGTGTATAAAAATTTCTATCTTAGAAAACATTTCTAGTTATGAGAATTGTTACTAGTCATGATCCGTTTTATGTTTAAGGATTGTGTAAGGAATCTAATACTTTGATGTTCTCTTTGGACCCTGTGCACCTTTCACAC
Source organism: Hydrochoerus hydrochaeris (assembly GCA_004027455.1). Lineage (NCBI taxonomy): Eukaryota > Metazoa > Chordata > Mammalia > Rodentia > Hydrochaeridae > Hydrochoerus > Hydrochoerus hydrochaeris. Next base: position 93,693 of record PVLA01003145.1, read on the forward strand.
CTACTCTGGTCAACTTGGCTTTCTTTACGTTGTCAGTGGAGTACACCTTCAATTTCTACCTGTGCTCTATTGACCAAGACAAATAACAATGTGAGAAAGAATGCTGTTACTATCATGGTACAGGTCTCGTTGCTAAATTAATGCACAAGAAGTTACATGTATGATTTTGGGGATTTTAACAATGTACTTATGGCCTGTATTTTGTTAGCATACTTTATTTATTTATTTATTTATTTATTTATTCATTTTGTATTTGGTGGATGAGAATTCTGAAGAGCCTCAAACCAGTGGCTTATTATCTCCCTAAATCAATTCATATACCTAAGGTATATTTATTAACTTTGAGAAAGGTTGATTTTTGTCAAATAGTTAGGTATGCTGATAATGCATGGGTGCATGTGCACACATACACATACACAAAGACAAATCCTTAGGTGGGCATTGGTTTTAGTCTCATATTATAAATAGGTAAAATAGAGCTAGTTAAGAGCCCAGAGTTATACAACTAGGTAATGGTGAAGATATAATTCCTGGTAACTCCCTTTACAATTTCTCAAGGGTAGGACATGTGAATACATAGATCAAGAAAATAAAATATTTTACTTTCTGCCCTTGTATATATCAACAATTTGCCAATGAATGTTTTTGCATGTAGTTTCCAACTAAAACTATCTTCTCAAATCAAGTATCTAGGCACCCACCAATATTAATAAGTTCTTTGTTTTGTTTTTGTGTGCTACGAATAGAACCCAGCAACTCCTGCATGCTAAGTAAGTAATCTACCACTGAACTCACACCCCAACCCCTATAAGAGTTTGTAAATTTGATTATGTTTATCATGTAGCTCAAAAAGAATATGATTCAACAAAAGAGATGGCACTGTGTAATTTGTAACCAGCCAAGAATTTTCAGCCAACCTCCTTTATGTGAGAAAGTATATAATTTTCTAATAAGCATTATATATTAGTCAAATATAAGACTAGAGATTAATGACTTTGTCACCTTGCATCATTTACCCTAAATCTAACTCTGTTTACTACTATCTACAGTTTTATTTGCTTTCCAATTCAGCATCAGCCTTTGTCATTCTGTCCCTAGCATCATTGTAGTTCTCAATCCTTCCGTTTTCTCAATGATTTATTTTATTAAGTAGGAGACCATTTTTCTTACCAGTAAGTAAATCTCAGGAATAAAGTGTACTTAGAGACTAGATCTGGGTGTCATCAGTTTTCTCTCATTGCTGAAACAAAATACCCCAAATTAAGGGAGTAAAGGTTTATCCAGCTCACAGTGTATAGAGGTTTCGGTCCATAATCAACCAACTCCAAAGCAGGATGGCATGGGAGAGGGGTAGCAGTTCAAGGCAGGAGAAGACAGAAAAAGAAATAAGAGGAACACATGGGAGAGCAATCCGCTTTTCCTCCCTTACATTTTATTCAGTCTACCCACACTCTGGTGTGTCCTTTACACCCTAGGACACAGAATTGCTGAGTCACCTAGTTAAGCTTCTAAACTTCTCAAGTTGACACAATGAGCCAACAATTACAACATCCTAAAACAGCCACTGTAGGGCATGTCCTCTATACTCAAAAATGTAGAGCTGCTGAGTTACTTAAGTAATCTTCTAAACTTCTCAGATGGACACAATGTATCAGCTATTACACAGGCAATACTTGTGAATAGCCCTAGAGGAGAAACCTGTGTCTTCTGCCCTGTACATTTCTACAACTGCAGGATTATATAGAATTTTCCTTTCTTTTTTTTTCCCACTCTACTCTTATATTAATGCTTGAGATCACTTCCAAAGTTTATTTGGTGTTTTTCTTTGGGGGGTAGATCAATACTAAATAAGAGACTCAATTTCTCTTGCTCTTATATTTTGTACAACATTAAAATTTTAAAAAAATCTATTTTGAAGTATTTACTTGCTAGTTTCTCTATCAAATTTTGTCCAACTGAATATAGATAAATTATTTTTTCCTCTTATAGGATCCAAATCAGTACACAAAATATGAAAATTATAAAGTATTGTGATGAATATTTTTTTCTAGACCCTCACATGTCAATTCTGCACAGGCTTTCTCTTTCCATTACAGCAGAAACTGTGGGGAGACCTGTTCTGGAGCCGCCTCCTGTAACTCTAAAGCACAAAGAATTTCATGTATCAATAGACCTGCTTGTGTTTTAAAGATGCTCACTTCAATAACAAAGTCTGTAACTTCTGAAATAAAACCAACTATGCTGCTTCATCTTCACTGTATTGCTTAAAAGGTTTAGAAAAACATAGAGCAAGTAGCACATAGGTAGTTCTGGGTGGACATGGAAATACAATTTTGCTTTATATCTTGCCCCTGAACCATTCCTCTCCAGTGCCCTTCCCCTAAATCACTTCTACTCTAGCATAAACTAAGCATCTTTGCCCAGCCAAGCATTTCTTCCATGATGTTTCTGCCTTGAATTCACTCACCATGGACTGAATCCTCTGAAACTATGAGCCAAATAAAACTTCTCCTCTCTTAAATTGTTGATGATGTGTTTTGTCTTGGTGGAAGGAAAACAGATGATACACACTTTACCTATGTGTCTTTGACATTCTTAATGAGAACTATCAGTTTTGTGGTGAATTATTCCCACTGGGTATACATAAAGAAAAAGGAGAAATACTCACTATTGTATGTCTTTGGTCAGAAAACTATGATCTACAAATTAAATCCAACCTATCACTGTTTTAGTAGAGGTTTTATTGGAACACAGAGCTATCTATTTATGTGCTTGGTAGAGTTCTTTCATACTATAAAGGCAAATTGGAATAGTTGTAAAAGATTGTGTGGCATGAAAATAAAAAACATTACTCTTCATTTCTGTGAGATGATTGCTGCCTCTGTTCTATGCTATGATTGAAATCTATATGTTTCTTCATCTTCTTTTTCTTGTTGATGTTTACAGTAATCTACAGGAATGTATATTAATTCTCTATTCTCCTAACATGAAACATAACACTAATAATCTTTAACCACATCTTTCCAGCATGGAAATTTTACCATTTTTCCTATAAGAGGAAGTAAGTGTACTAAACCAATTTTTCAAGAAAGAATGTAATTTTCAGAGTGTAATTAGCTGATCGGATGAACTTTCTTTACATTTGTTTCCACACACATCATTCAAGCCAGGCTCCAGTTTGGTCTATGTTGATAAATGTATTTAATTTGTATAGTAGAGCACAACTCCTCTGGAAACTATTCCAGAGTTTTTCATTAGATTAGTTTATAGGAATTTGGCTGTCATCTAGGTCTCTTTTTCACTAGAGTTTTCTCTTTAAATTTATCAGACCTGAATTGTTTAAAAAAATCTATAGCTAACTCTCTGGTTCTTTTATCTGTGCAAAACCTTTCTCCTGATTAATTTCATGTTGGCATTTACTTTTGGAAGACATAAACCTAACATATCTTTCATGTTTTGTTTCCATTTGCTATTTTTTCATCTCACTTAAAACAAACAATAAATAAATCAAAACAAAAGCAAAGTCATACAAAGCACCAAAACAAAATAGATGTGAAAAGTCACAGTTTTATTTATCGGAATTTAGCTTGGGAATTTAATAGACCCAAGTCCACTGGGAGACAATTTTCTATTTCTTTATATATTTCTCTAGAGAATAAATATATCTGCTGCATTTTTTTCTGTACTATATTTTCAAGAAATATAGTATTCTATGGAAACACACTTAAAAATAAGAATGAGGAGATAATGATAAGATACTTTCTCTCTTTGGGGAAAACTTTAGATTTTTTTCTAGTTGTCACTTTGAAAGATGGGATTTCCTAAATTCAGAGTTTCTCAGTGTTAGCACAGCTGAGAATCTGGGCAGTGCCCACCTTAGAAACCCAACAGTATCTTGTAGCAGTTAAGAGGCAAGGTGAACTAAGGCAAACATACAAAAAATGCTATTTGTTGTAACGTGAAAGAAGAAACAAAAACAAAAACAAACAAAAAACCACTTTTGTCTCTGCCTTCAAAACTCTTGTCATCTGCCTGCATCCTTACACTGTGAAAGCTTAATTTGCTAGCATGCAAACAAGGTAAAATGTCATATTCCTCACAGTATTTGACAAAAATCTCATCAAGAATTTTAATTTAGAGAAATAACTGTAAAGAAGCATTTTGCAAGATTATTAAACTTGAAATAAATACCCATTAAGCCTTCTTTCTCTGAATGGAAGTTTTACCTATGTGATAAGGTGGTACTTTGCATTATGCATTGTAAAATTCGATGTTAAATTTTGGAAAGTCCTGCATGCTTGCTACTTAAGAATTCTGAGGGGAAAAAAAAAATAAAAAACACTAGTCAGCAAACTAATAAAGGCATTTCTTTATGTATTCAAAATATTTTTATCAAGCATTGATAAATAAATGGATAACTTAAATAATCTTACTGCTTCAAAATTCACAGCATTACCTGAGATGGAACCAGATTTGTGATCTAAATTATGGCTTTTTCAGATATTGGAGAAATGAGTGACGGAATTCAGCTGCTCATGTAGAGGTTTTCTTGACTAAACTTCAACACTTTAACTGTCTGTATGTTCAGATGATGTTCAGCCATGATGATTATTTTATGCTAATAAAGTAATATTATGTACTTTTTACCAAGACAGGAAAAAGCAAAATGAGCCTGGAGAGGGCTCCGCAGCTGTGTGAATTGACTGTATGTCGTCCTTGGAGGATGTGATTATCAGACAACTGAATCATCATTAGGATAATCAGTGCACTTGGCAACTGCATTAGTGGAATCATTGTCACTGCTCTCAGCTTGTCAGTGCAATGTTGTTTGATTTGGCATGATTTGTTTTCACAAATGCAACTGACCACATGAGTGAAATCAAGAGAAAGAAATAATTCTATTGCCTGTGGCTAGACACTTAAAAAAACTAACATGTGAAAAGTGAGTAATTCTAAGCCTTAATGAGTATTTCAGGATATGAAATGGTAAAATTGAAACTTCTGGGAGGAAATTTAGAGAATAGGAGCTAAATCTATCATTCCTAAGAAAAGATTATTTGTTTGCATCAATTTTTTTAATACTATCTGTGAATCGATTCTTAGAAATAAAATGCTATGGTCACCTTTACCTTATCTCTTAGAACTCTGGCAGTCTGAAAGTCTACAGTGACTGCTCACAAATGGCTTCCATTCAGCAGTTTCTCTTTTGAAAAAAAAAATCATGATTTCAAAAGTACTCTACAAATTCTTGCATGTATGTAATGCCTAATAATTTTGTGTCTCTTTCCTATAAAGAGCTGGATTTTTTTAAAGGTTAATTGAGCTCCAATAATTCTGGTGGCCCAGTGACAATAGAACCTTACCTTTCTGCACTGGTTGAGTTCACTGATTCTATTCAAGGAAACCTAAACCAGATGTCCATGACAATCTTGCACATTTTCAGTACACTGAACCATGAAGGAAATCCGTCTCCTGTTTATTTAATTTTACTTATTTCACACAGTTGACTGGGCAGGTTCACACTGTGTGGAAACTCAAGGTCTCCAACTTCTACTCTCATCAATTTAACCACCTCTGACTTCCAGCAAGAACAATGAAGAGCTAAATGTCTCCTTACAGAAGCAGTCTGTGGTGCTGATGGCGGTATTCACGCTTTTTTACTGTACCTTCCACCTTACCTTATTTCCTGTATCTCTCTTTTCTTCATGACCTCTCCTTCAGAAGTAGTTTTTTATGCAAAAATCACCTAGTAGACTAGCATGAAAGAAGTTCAGGACTTCATCACTGGGAATCAGAAATATCAATAGCTATTTCTCAACTATATTAATGGAGATTTAAAAATCATTTATTGAGTTATCTCCTTTTAAATAAGATACAGTATGTGTAAAACATTTTACAATTTTTTTACCCATTAAAGGTCACAACAAACTAATCTATGAAAAAAAAATTCAAGAATAAATTATATGCATTTATAAAAGCTAGTATAGAAATTCCTAAAATTGATAAAAACTATCAACAGAAATAAGCCATTAGAAAATTACTCAATATAGAACTAACATATGAAAAATATAGCAGCAAATGATAAGAATGGATTTGAAAGTATGCTTATGGCATAATTCTGTACCCTTATACATGGAAATTTCCTTTAGACATTATTAAAATGCAATACATTTTAATGTATTTTCATCAATAAGCTCTCAGTTCTTCTTTTCTTTATGAAATTTCTATGTCAGTAGCCTTTACAATATCCATTTTATTGCATACAATAAAAGCCTACCAAATATAAGAAAAATTAAAGAGCATTTAATACATAACTGAATGAATATAATTAACTGATTCAGATCTATATAATTCAAATTAATACTAACTCAAAAAGCAGAGACATTTCTCAGTGTGAATTGTTTTAATAAGAGTATCAATATTAGGTAATAAATGATTTGAAAATTATACTGTGAAAGTCACTGCTGCCTACTAAATATCTACTCAGAATTTCTACATGCTTTATTTTAAACCATTCATACTTGCTACCATTAATAGCCTGAGGTTCAAGAAAAGTGTTTTTTCATTGGACAGAATTAATTCTCTTGATAAATTTCTCCTACACTTCAGGTAGTTGGTCAATATGGTTTTTATTCCACCTAATCTTTTCTTTATTGTAACTGTTTGGTGCATTGGACAAGACTGTTCTCTTATTTCCTTTTACTCTAAGTTTAGGTAAATTCAGTCAAGCCCTACAAGTGAATGTGAAAGATATATTTCTCCATGTTAGTTTATAACCATAAATTTAATGAAATACACAAAATTTCATATATGCAAACAGTGTAAAATAAAACTTTGGTAACATAAAAATAATAAACATTTGAATAAATGATCTTGCCCTAATTCATATTTCATTGACAAATATGCTTGATATTTATCGTGTACAGGAATGCTTTTATCATCTTAATTTGTGCTTTAAGAACTTTTTACCTAAATGTAGTCTACAATACCCTATTTAATGCATAAATTATTAATTATCTTTTCTATTCATGTACCCATTATGTATTTAAATCTTTAAAATGTGTCTATACCTATAGCTAAAATCTTTTTGTATCAGTGGATTCTTTGTGTTCATACAAAAAGATAATATATATCTATTTGAACTCTGGTTCCCTAATGATAAAAATTAAAATCCTTACTATATTTAAAAATTTTTATATTTAGTATCCAGGATTTTTCTTTGCAAAGTACTTGATCTACACTCACACTCACATTCACAATTTGTCCTAATCTTTAGCCATATTCTACATGCAGAGATAATCTTAAGAGTTAATATTGCAGATCACTTATTTTGATTAAATATATATGTACATTTAATAAGAAATTATATATATATGGTTTCTTCCTCTTGTAATATTATTATATCCAATCATTTATCTGAGGTAAGTTTTACAAAAGTGAATTATATAATTTATGGTCATCCTGTTAAAATAGAAAGTAGGATTTAACTTTGTTTTTGTGTGAAACTGTAGACTATTATTAAATCTATAAATGCTAAGAGTATAAAATACATTGAAAAGTTGAGGATAATGTCACACCTTGTCTTCTACCACCAGAGAATGTGGCCAATTGTAATAGTGCAATGATGATTTAGAAATGAAAGCCAATCAATCAAGAGTGAAAGAGTTTTATTGCCAAGCCTGGCGACGCAGTCTTTGTTGGTGGATCTCGAGACTGCGCGCCTAACAACTAAGGGTGGTTACCTTTATAGTGGGTATGGAGAGGACGAGACTAGCAATGATTGATGAATTCTGAATGGTAAGAACACGTGGAGTAAGTTGGTTGGTTATTGAGGGTGGCAAGCGAAGCGTCAGTTCGGGGAAAAGGAAACTTATCTTATGAAACAGAAACTTAAGTAGGAAACAGAAACTTAATTTTAAAATGGCTCATACAGAACAAGATGGTGGTGCATTTGGTTAGTCAATGGTCTGAGCATTACACTGATTAAGGTCTATAGCTGCAATTCTCTGATCAATACCCACTGAAAAATCAGCAACAAGGCCAAGCTACTTAGTCTGTGACTTAGTATGTCAGGTGTACCAAGTCAAGCTTATTCCTGGGTTGGAGATAAAGGACTTTTCTGATTGATAAATTTGATTGTTTTAAATACTCCTTAGTGTTTGCCCAGCATGTAATGCATTAGACTCTCAGTCTCAGCATTTTCAAGAACAGGTCTTACATTGGGGAAAGAACAGCTTCCCAGTTGGTATATGTGTGAAGAATGAATTTGGTCAAACACTTTGTGCTCAAGGAAGAGTGAGAAGTGATAAGGCATACAGAACCACTGGGAGAGACCATTGGTTTATACCTCCTGTGGAGACATGTGAGGAAAAAGACCAGACTATCTGAAGGAAGGGGCTTTACTGTAGAAGCGCATAGATAGATAAAGTGACATAGGCACAAATTATAATCATTTCAACATCACACACTGATACCTGTGAAAAAGTATCCTAAAAAGAAGCTGAAACAAACTCTTAAGTAAATATGAGTCAGACATTTTACACCGGCCACGTTTTGTCATCGTTCACCTGATAACTGACATAATGATGCTATCTTTATTAGATAACAAAGATGAAGGCTTTCTGTGAGCCCAGTAGCACAGAGAGACAGTGGGATAACTCATTTATCAAGCGTAATCTAGGTATTACTGCCACAAAGTGTCTGTTGTAACAGCAATAAAGATGAACATTTCACTTTTAGAGCATTATTTCTTCAGGGGATCAACAGACCATGGAGTAGCAGGGCAAGGACTTTTTGTGTCCTAAAAAATTGTCAGCATTCAGCCTCCTAGGGTGTGTCACTGCTGCTTATACAGCCTTGACTAGCACTCATGTTCTGTCTAATGGAATGCTTGAACCATAGCACAGGCATTTGAACAGTGAACCAACTTTACAGTCAGCTCGATATTCGGTTTAGATCTAAAATGTCCCCCAAATATCTCAGGTGACACTGAGGTGAATCACCTGATGAACCTCCAGTTATTGAATCATGGGTGTGTCAGCATTTTATCTTAATCTTATGGGTTAATAAACTGATGAGTTTATATCCGAATGTGCTATTGGAAGGTGAGGGCTGGTCAGAACAGTGCTCACCAGAGGTGTGACCTGGAAGGGTGCTCACCAGAGGTGTGACCAGGACTTTTCAGTCCCCTCTTTCTCTGTTTCCTGGATGTCATGAATCAGACAACTGTTCTCTGCAATGCTTTTTCACCTTCTGTTTGTGAGTTGGAGCCAGCCCACCATGAACTGAATATCCAAAAACTGAGAATCAAATTAAATCTCTTCTATGGTTGTGAGTTTTGGGTGCTTTGTTTCAGTTTTCCAAAAACAGACTAACACAGGTGATGTATGGAAACATGTAGAGTTTGCTGGTGTCATGAAATGCTAGGAAAAGGAAGGAAGGGAAGAGAAAAAAATTCGAAAAGAAGGAAAAATGGAAACAAAGCTTTAGTAAATACGGAGGGGAAGAGAGGATGAAGAAGGGGAAAAAAGAATCAAGATATACCACACACAGGGATGAATTCCTTAAGGTAAGTGTGATAACTATGTATACCTAAAATTAATTAATAAACTTAATTCATTTTTAAAGTAGTTAAACCATCAAATCAGAGGGAACAGATAAGTGGTGATATTTTAAAGGATGCAGTATATTCATTAACTCAGATGCATCTATTTGATGTAGGGATGATAGATTGATAGGGAAAGAATGGTCGGAAAGGAATGTGGCTCACCGCTTGGCATCATTCCTAGTGACCCACTGGGGGCTTTGTGACTTCCTTTCTTATGATTGAGGACTCTGCATGGTAGACAACATTGATCCCCAAGAAGGATTAACAATGGCTGAGCATAAGCAAGCGTGTCATAGAACAGTGTGGAACTCATGATCTGCTAAGCTCATGGGCCTAGCTCCCCTTGTAATTGAAATGAATTGCAGGGCCTTGTAATTGAAATGAATTGCAGTCATCTGATGGGCTATTTAATAGTGATTCTTGACTGGATTAAAATTTGACTGGAGAAGTGAGTAGACTGTAAGAGAGAGCTCTAACTCTGCACTCACAGTGGAACAGGATTTCAGAAATTCATAGCTAAATCAGTTTTTAGGAGATGGGGCCTCAATGGAGGGAGTAGATCCTGCAGAGAAAATTTGGGGACTGCATCAAGTCCTTACATCTCTCTTTGCTCTGCTTCCCAGATGTTAGGAACTGAGCTGATTTCCTCTAACATATGGTTCTACTTTGCTGACTGTCTGGGATCAGAAAACCACGAACTAAATCTCTGCAACCAGAAGTCAAAATAAACTTCTCGTCTCTTAGATTGTGACTTTCTGATATTTATTCCCAGCAACTAAAAGTTGACTGATATAACCCCCAAATGAGAGGGGTAAAATTACAAAGATTTTAGATTCTTTCAGGATGAAACTGCATTGTTTGTCAGATAATAGTCCTAGATGATAGATGAAGATTATGATGGTAGATACAAGTGTAGATAAGCAGGCAGGCAGCTAGCTAGTTAGATACACAATAAATAGGGAGTTCTACTCTCCAGAACACCTGTTTGTTTGTTTGTTTGTTTGTTTTTTGGTACCAGGGATCAAACTCATGACCTCAAGCTTACCAGGCAGGCAATTGTGCCACTGAGCTAAATCCCCAGGCCCCAATAACACTTCTAAAACAGAATTTTTGTGAAAATGAGATTTCATGTGTAAGTTAGAGGTCACAAATAAACTGCAGAAAACTGTCAAGATATGGCATATTACATGCAGATTTCTACAAGAGTAGTATAGAAATTTTAATGTGAAAAGCTGCAGTTAAATAGCCAATTGAAATGGTTATTAAGATATCACATTACACATTATTATCACTATAATGAAGGCTGTTAATTGCAGCTTGTCCTATGAAGGCTGTCTACTCAGCAGAAAAGAGCACATTTTTCTCCTAGTAAACCCTTTGATGCCCTGTAAAGTAATCAAAAGAGAACCCTCCAATTAATACCTCTAAATAGTGAATTTGCTCTTCTTCATACTCTACCCATGTCTTCTCTTATTTAATGCCATAAAACCTTAAAAACCAAATGGGACTTAACAGTGAAATGCATGCATCCAAAAGAGAATGCTCTCACAACACTTCTTTATTTTATATTCATGTGCTAATTATGTGAATATTAAAATAAGTTTCAATTTAAGTACATAATGTATAGAAAAGAGAGTCAAGCAGTAGTATTCCCCCTTAATACTAGAGAAAAATGGAATCATACAAAGTAACCTTCTAAATCTGTGATGAAAACAAGGAATGAGAAATTTTACTAAATTAGGCTATATCTTTAATATTTTAAATTAGGCTATGTCTTAAATAGAACTAGTCTCTGGGGTCTTCAGGGAAAAATGATCAAACAGTGAAAAATAACATAGGATGTAGAAGTATCTTTTTCAATAAAGAAACCTAAAATTACAATTAGAAAAGATTTAATAGGTAAAATTAAGCCACCACAAAGTAAGTAGGCATTTATAATAGAGAAATAGAACATTCTGTCCACATAGAAACTGAACAAGAAGGAATCTTCATTATTACTATAAACTGAACATAACATAAAAGTTTTTGAAGAGGTAAACAGATAAAAATATTAGTGCATTCAACCAATGAAATACTCATATACAGATAGAAAAGAATGAACTACTGATCAATCCACAGAGCAATTTCATAAGTATTTTGCTGAGTGGAAATGTACACAGTTTCAGAATGTGACATGTTACATAATTCCATTTACATGCTACTCCAGAAAAGAAAAAAAAAAAAACATGAAATCCGAGGCCAATGGACATTGTGAGGACAGTTTAGAGGAAAATGGAGGTTTATGAGAACTGGAATTATGAGGATTTTTATATTAGTGCTCATTAGCCAAACATGTGCTAAAATTCATAGACTTGTACAGCCAAATTAGACTATTTTAAAATGTAATGTTTAATGATAAAATCACCAGAGACATAAATGCACAGAAATATTAAAGAAAATGGAAAGGTGAAGAGAAAACAGGAAAGTAAGAAAAAAAAAGAGAATGCATATTATAGTATCCTAATTTTCCAAATATTTTAACTTATGCATGCAAACTAGCTAATCTACAATATTTACTTGTCAAAATAATTTAATCTCTTATATTAGGTAACAAAAATATATTTTAACATCTATATTTGCTATGTTCAAATAAAATGTATTAACTATTTATTCCAACATAAAATTTTTAAATAAACTTTGTATACATAAAATCAGTTCGAAATAGAAATTTTGATATATGCTGTAAAACAAGTAAAATATATTGATAATGGCAATTTTCCCAAAACTGCATCTACTTTTTAATATTGTCAAATTACACGCCACTGTAAAACTCCATTATTTCATTCTCTTAGATGTCATCACAATTTTGATTGCTAAGCTGATTATTTACATTCTGTATTTAAATTTTACGTCACTATCTTGAATGCTGATATAAAATAGCTTTATGCGGTGAGGGTCACAGACATGAAACTTGAATATGAACCTACAAATATATATTCTTCAAGGCTTGGTATTATTTCACTATAAAATATGGATCAAACCGATGTTGGTTGAGCTGGTTTTTACAATATTAAAAAGTATACCATACATGAAACAGTACAATACTTAGCACAAATTACACTCTCAGCATTACTTGCCATTGCTCTAGTTATTACTTCTTAACAATTATAGCACTGACAGATTCATTAAATTTAAATAAGTCTCACAAAAACACAACAGTGAAATAAGCTCAATAACCTGACATACCTAAGTATTTATATACAGCAATGTGAAAATAGATATTTTATTAAGTGTTTATGTATTAATGGTTTGAGGGGAATTCTAAAATTAGAGTACATCATGGACATAATGTACGTGAGATGCACACATATTACTTTTATTTTTGAAAATGAAAACAGGAATCAAAATATGTTATGTACATGTCCCAGTTCCATATAAGGAAGGCAAGCCTTATGTTCTATAAGAATATAGAATTTTATTAATAAAAAGCTAAGTTTTCTACCATTATTGATATAAAAACATAAGCATTGATATTTCTGTACCACTAGAGGCCATCATATACTTTATGAAACAAATATGTGAATATGCAAATTAAAACTTAAATTGAGAGACATTTTTAAATAGTTTGGGAAAGTTCACATATTACATAACAGGAGATAGCTTGCAGTCAGGAGGTGTCACTCTTCTTTGCTGATCTATTAATTTTACCAGATGCCATCAGCTGCTACAACTGAAAGCCACTGGCCTGTCTTTCAATATTCTTGCTACATCAAATACAAATAAATAAACAAGAAAATGCATGTAATGGGAGCATTTCAGATGTAATCAAAGATTCGGCTTTGGAAATCATATGGTTTCTTTCTTTGTGACACTCTGCAGAATGAGGGGCCAATAAAGTCAGTGAAAAACCCTATGTCTTGAAGCCTATTAGGAATTTATAATGCAAAGTAATGATAATCAAAAAGTGATAGCTTTTATTTCTCTTAAGAACAAATATATTTAAAAATACATAGCAGCATCATTCATATATGAAAAAATGTGAAAATATGCAAATAATTCCACAATTTCTCATGTGGCTTTGTCAAAGTCTTCCATCTTATTTTTATTTGCAGAAAACTTAGCTTTTTTATTAATGTATTCTCGCAGTACATAATGTTTGCTTCCTTACATGGAACTGGCACATGTGCATAACCTTTTGATTCCTGTTGTCATTCCCGTTCCTTCCCGTAATGCCCCCTCTCTCCCTTGCTTGACCCCCTTCACCTTGAGATAAATCTGTTGCTATACTTTTCATTATATATCATTTAACTTGCTCTTTATTTATAATGTTGGTTTATCATATAAGAGAAACCATGTGATATTTAAGCTTATGTATCTGATTTGTTTCACTTAAGGTACTAATCTTAAAGTTCATCTATTTTCCTAAAATGACTAATTTTTCTTTATGACAGAGTAGAACTTCACTGTGCATGAATGTTGTAGCTCATTCTCTTTATCCATCCATGTATTGAGGTACATAGATGCAACTTCTACGATTTAGTTCGTGTGAACTGTTCTGTCATAAACAGAACTATGTGTGTGATCGTTACAGTGGGGTGTGTTTAACTCTTGTAGAAAGATGCCTACATGGAGAATGGCCATGCAAATAGAATTTCTAGCTTTAGTTTTTGAAGAAAACTTCATAGCGATTCCCATACTGGTTGCAGTAGTTTGCATTTACACTAACAGTGTAGAAGAGTTCTTTGTCCTTTGCAGGAAGCAGTTGTTATTTCATTTATAGGGCCATCCTATAAATGGCCATCCAAAAAGATGTCCATTCTTTTTGGAATAAGATGGTATTACATTTTTGTGTTAATTTGTATTTCCAAAGTGGCCAGTGATGTTTCTATGGCTTATATAATGGTCCCCTAATCTGTTCATCTGATGTTAGAACACAAAATCAAAAATATTTTCTACTCTATATTTTTGTTATTTTGTAATTTAAAAATTGTATCTCACAGAGATTCTCATAAATAGAATTTTATCCTAATTTACACTAATTATTATTATTGTAATGTTAAAATCACATTATTTAAAGAGTATTCACTGCAACAGAATACACATGAATGACATTTTGAAGTTCAGATAAAGAAAATGTAAAATAATTTTTGTGATAACTATGATTATTTTTGAATGTAATTTAAAACATTATTTCCAAAATACAAAATCTCATTTGAAATCCTCTATTATTTTACAATTAATGAGCAGTGGAGTATCACAATAAGCCTGAGAAAGTGATGCAGAAAAATTATCTTCATTATAATATTTTCACATCTTATTGAAAACAGGATGGACTGCATGAAATATCAGTACAGCTCTCTTAGATAATTTTAGGCGAAATAAAGAGCTTTCCACAGCCAAAATTACATACTCTATTTAAGAATATAATCAATGTACTAAAAACAAAAGAAGAATTACATGTGCCTGGTTTATACAACATATTTGGGACAGTTGTATCTGTGATAATAGGAAGAGGTCTTGTAGGTTATTTTAAAACCGAAAGTAACAGACATCACCAGGCAGATTAGCATTTTTGATAAATATAAGCATACATATTTAGGAAATGAAAATTGTCCCTTAAAACTGAGCAAATGTGTTTTCTAATAGGCTTACTGAATTTTACAGTATACTTAAATTTTAAAAATTAAATCAGAGATGCTTGATTTTCGAAGAATTTTGTGTTTCTGAAATTATTTTAAAAAATCAAATAAGGAGGGAAATACAGAGAAGACAAAGAAGTTAAAGTCTTATAATTGTTCATCTAACTTCTTTTAACTATATTTTTATGTTTTCTTTACTTTGATTTTTGACATTGTATTAAATAATAAGAAAATCTAATTTAAGAGATTTGCATGAGGCCATATTGTATTTTGATACTTACATAAATACTTTTCCACTAAAGTTAAATTGTAGTTTCAAAAATAATTCTCCTGCATCATATTTTGAATATTATAACCCAATATAGACTTGTAGAATAGCAAAATCTAAAATTTTATTTTAGGTATATAAAATATTTACCTAGTACTAGGTAGTATGCTGTATAATAAATTCAGCTTCTTAACACCTTTGAGTTAGAATTAAAGCTTCCCAAATAAATTTAATTTCCTTAAAAGTCCATATTGTTAATTTTTTAAAATACTATTTATTTTGCAACTGTATATCATTTACTCTATATTTGCTTTTTATGATTCCAAAAAGAGATATAATCCTTGAGGTTTTGCAAATGATAAAATAATTATTATGATTATGATAATATTAATGGAAATTTACAAATTGGAATATAGATTATCCCATTCTACTATAAACATTATTACCTTTATTTTTAAAATTGCATTTAATCTTCCTGCTAAATATTTGAAATCACCATATAAACTCATACCAAAAAAATAAATAGAACAGTAACAGTGAATACATGGCATATCAACAATTAAAACACAAAGATAATAAGTATATCACTTCAATAAAAATAAATTACATTGACAAAACATTTAAAAGGCAGAAAATAGAGGCAGAAGAACGGTAATGATTATATGACTCACCAATTAAACGAATATGGAAGTTGAATCACTGAAACCTGTCACAGAATATTCACTACACCCTACCTTTAAGTAACTAATTTTTTAAAGGTTCACCAAATTATTTTAATTCAAGTATTATGATGTGCATGATAAATATTTCATTTTCTTCTCACTTGTAACTCATTTTAGATAAACAGATACAAATAACATTTTACTTTGCTGTTGTTTAAAGAAATACTTTCAATTACTGATGTAAGTGATCAAGGCACCTGTGACAGTCTTGGATTGATTCTATGAGTCTGGTTGCAAAGTACCTTTTAACAGTTCCTGAAAGTCTCTGTTCGCCCTAGACCAAACTTATTAGCCATTCCCAAGGAACTAATGAAATTAATTGAGACCTAATTTTCAATGATAACTCAGGTGATTTTTCTACTTAATATGAAATACTAGCTCTCATCAGGTAAACTATCTAAAATATTGTATATATGTCAAAGTTTGCATCAATTAACTAGAAGTGTCTGACTCCAAGTCCAACAACTTCCTCTGCCATTTTCACTTATTTGACATTTGTTGAGCAGGCATCTCAGCATGGAGAATAGGTATTTTTCTTTATTATGTATTTTCTAATCAGCTCAGATATGATTCTCAATGGGAAAAGGAGTGACCTCCTCACCATCTGCTGCCAGGGCTTGTCATTCATCCTCTCGGGGGTGGAGCTGTCCATGCTTTTGTGGATATATCTAGAGTACAGTAAACAAACACATTGAGACTAAAACGAAATGAACATATGGAAGTGGGTGTTAGTTTCATAACATGCAAACTGGTTTAAGGAAAAACCAGTTTAAGGCAAGATGACTTTTCCAAATATATTTATCCCAATGCAGTTAGAAAAGGTTTCTTGCATCATTTGTAAACTTGAAAAAAAAAATAAATTGAGAGATATAGATATTAATGATGGTAAAGGAAAATACTTCTACAGGAAAATCTTGTCTATTTTTGAAATAGACAAACAATAACAAAAGTTTCACCTTGACTTACCAAAATCTACATTTAAAGATCAATTTCCAAGTGGAACATAATTTAAATTTTGCTTTTGTTTCTTTCTTAGATAGACAAGACTGTTAGCTTTATTGATGTCAAATAATTAAAATTAGTGAAATAAGTGGTACATTTTTACATCTGCAGGATTCCAAATAATAGGATTGTATTCTCTGTTTTGTCTAGATATTTACTGGGGAAGTTGGAAAGTATACCATCAATTAAAGTTTTAAAACCTATCATTTGATCGGATACCAACTCCACCTTTATTACACTTGGATCCAAAGTCAGCTATTAACTATATTTTGAATACATTTATGGGAACTTAATATTTTATGCCCACATGAATCCAAGCTATTCTCAAAAGTATATGACATGTTTCATATAAAAAAATTTACTAACATGATTTTATTTTCAGAATAATTCTAATGTTTTTAACATAATACTTATAAAATGAAAGAATGGTATAAATTCATTTTCTTAATTTCTCATCTCACTTCAAATATCTTTTTGCAGCCATTTTAATATTTCAACATATCATTTGATAAAGGAAAACTTATTTCACTATTTTATCAGAGAAATAATGCTTTACTAAATTCAAAAATTTCTATTTTCATATTAAGTAAAGTATAAATAAAAATATTTTAAAAATTCATTTTTATTCTTGATCTGATATGTTTAAGAATCTATCAAAAAGTATACATAAACCTTATGACATAATTAACTTGTAAAATATGTTAATATTGACCAATTTTAAATGAAAGTACATAAGTACTTTTTGATCGAGTGAATTTCCCTTATCTCTTACTTAAATCATAATATAATTTAAAACATAATCTTCAGTTTACTATCTGATGCTTAAAGTAATTTTCTTTTACGGATGCTTCATGTTTTGTAAGTTCCACATTTTGTAAACTTTATGAATCCTAATCTTTTTTTAATAGCATAATATCAGAGAAATAGAATTGTAAATTGTTACTAATGATGTTTCAAATTTTCAAATTTACGTGAGTGTATTAGTCTCCTTGAATTATTTTTGGATAACCTTAGTGAACTTTTATCTTGCTGGAACATTAGATTATTTAACTATACTTACAAGATGAGAGATTTAATTTTGCTCATGATTTCAGGGAATTCAGTTCATGGCCTACTAGTTCCAGGGTCAAAATATCGTATAGGAAGACATAGTAGTGTAAAGATGCTTAGTTTTAGCAAGAGGTGTATACAGTAGGAAGCAGAGGAGGGAAACAGTACCAGAGACAAAGGTTAAGCGACCATGTATAAAACTCAAGGTCATGCTTCAGAGACCCACTCAGACACACCCAGAATTATGCTTCCCAATCCCCCGGTCAGATTCCAAGGCCAATCAAATTGACACTCCACTCTGACTGCCACACTGTGTTATAATGACGAGACATTGTCTGGATATCTTACAGAAGAAAAATGTTTTGTTCTCACAAATTTGTTGGCTGGGATCAAGACACCAGCAAGATCTCTGTTTTGCTCAGGACAACTTCACGGTGTGCCCACATATGGCTTTTCATGTATGATCTATCTGATATTTATTCTTCCAAGAAAATTAACCACATATTATCAGACCTATATCCTTATGATATTATTTAATGTTAATTACTCTTAATAAAAATATGGATTCACTGGGATACAAAGCTTCAAAATTTGGATTTTTGGGTGAACACAGATATTTATTCTTTAATGTGAGTGGAAAGATTCTTTATTTTATTTATTCTCATTATTTCCCACTCCAGCTAATGCAGATATTTTTAGATAAATTTGTTTGTGTTATGAGAAGGACAATATTTCCAAAGACACTTATTTGAAATACCGTATTTGGGAAGGTCCTATTTTAGAAAGTGCTGTTGATTTCTTGATTTCTTCAGATCCACCTTAAGTTTGATGGTCAAGAAGCAAGAAAATAATTTTATATGAAATGGTTATTGTAGCCTTGCCAGAAACTAATAAAATTATGCTTAATACCAAATTACTTAATCTGAGCTTTTGTTTGGTTTTGAGTATGCCACATTGTATTATTACATATCACTATGTTGCATCCATTTTAGAATTATTTCTCATTACTTAAAAATTGAATATAGCCAGTGCTACCCAAACAGCTAAAAATACGGAAAATTGCAAATCATTTTATATATCTGAAAGGAAAAGCTCCAGAAGCAGATTTATTTTGGCTTACTAGAGTTTCCAGTGTCATTTCCTGTGTAAAAAAAAAAAAATAAATAAATAAATAAATAATCTATGTATGTAACAATATGGAAATACAAGTGTCAGGGTTAAGGACAAATATTGAAAAATCTTCAAGGGAGAGAATTATAAAAGCTGCTGGAAAGTACTTACTGAGGTAAAAACCACTCGAAATTCTAAAAGCTGAAACCCCTGAGTCATCCATATGTCCCTCGAGGGACATATATTCCAAAGCTTGGATCGCAGTTTTCAATCAGAAAATAAATACTTCACTCTACATTTGAGATCTGTGCAGCTACTGCTCTTATCTCTGTCCCAAATCTAAAATCTTTCTGTTTATATTTCTTGTTCAGAGCACATCATGCCAAATTCCATAAAGCACTAATTTTTACTCATGAAAGAGCGAACATCTGAAGGAATGTGCATATCATAATATTATAAATTGTTATTCAATCAATGTACTTTTGTTTCAGTGTTCATTTTATTCCAAAATTTTCATGTAGCAAGTTTTTTTGGAAGTTATTTTAAAAACTAGTTTTGCTATACATACCTTTTAAACTTTTATCCTTTTATCTTATTCTTTTCTATTCTCCCAAACTAATTTACTATTAAACACTCTTAGTGTTTCCTGAGGTACAACATCATATATTTATGTAGGCATAAGTATGAGATACTACGAACAATATAGTTAAAGAAATGTTTGTGCTGTCCACTTCAAAATATTTTTTTGCTGAAAATTAACTTTAAAGTTTAATGCAATTTTGGGTTTATGGAAAATTGGTAAATACAGAATTTCCATTTCTCCCACAAGCTGTTTATCTTGTTGTTAGTACCTCATATGAATATCGTACATTTATTCCACTTAGTGAAATGATATTGAAATACTATTATTAACTAAAAGTCCAAACTTTCTTCAGACTTTCTTTTTTTAAAAAAATTATTATATATAAAGAAAGAAAAGAGAATTAAGAAAAACAAAAAATGCGAAAAAAATAGAACATAGAATTAAAAAAATACTTCAGACTTTCTTAATTTGTACCTAATATTCTTGATTCATTCCCAAATTGAATCAAGTATAACACATTATATTTAGTATTCTAGTCCCAGAGCAAAAACTGCCGACTTTGACCATTTCTGAGGTTCCTCTTCTTTTTGATAATGATGGCGGAATTGAAGGGCATTTGTAGGTTCAATATGCTATCGCGGTAAACAATTTTCTCTGTGATTTTTGCTATTCACTCTTATCTTGATCATCTGGTCCAGGTCATAATTAGCATATTTCTCCGCTACAAAATTTCTATGAAGTAAATTCATCCCATTTGTTCCACTGGAAAATGAATTTTTATCTGTCCCTGCCCTAGGCAGTGGCAGAAACTCACTCTATATTCAAGAAACTCCTTGAAGGTACATTATCTACATAAACTAAAGTCCTGTATGGAGGTATTGTCTTCTGCTCTCTATGATGTATTTATTCATCCAATCTTCTTAAACATCAGCATGGACTCATCAGCATGATCATTCATTTTGAAGTACAATCAATACTACTTTTCTTACCTGAAATGCCAAATCTTCCAGCTTAGCTACAAGCAATCTTTCTGTGGTCTGTTTTGTGAACCTTTGATATAGTACATCAGGGTAAAATAATTACAAGTCCATAATGAAGCAAAAATTATTCACTAAAAAATAGGATAGAAGTATTATCCTAAATTGGGAACTGTCTGCATTCAAGCATCACTGTATTGTTTCCCACTATCAAAAGACTAAATCTGTGTTATCCAAAGAACACGGAGGAAAAATTGATAACCTGAATATTACCATATCTATTAAATGCTATTTGATTCATTCTCAAAACCTTGTGACACAGAAAATTTCAGTGTCAGATGGCTTTATTGAAGAACATAATCTCTACATATAGAAGAGATAGAAGGAATTGCACATAAACTCTTCCAGGAAATTTCAGAGAAAAGAGTATTTCCAAAGTCCTTTTATCTTGCAGGCACTACTTATAGTAGGAAGTTTGACTTCCTTTTTGATGCTTGGGTGCTGATACCTTATAAGCAAAAACCTTCCTTTTTGCTCTTTGTTCCATATCTGGGCCAGCTGGTAGTAAAACACCCAATGGTTCTGTATTTGGAACTAGTAGGAATCTGACACTTGCAAATCTTGACGGTTGTTTGGTATCCTTACCTAGTTCCACCTGTTGGAGATCGTTACCTAGCATCTCCTCCAATTAAAAAGATCCAGTTAATCTACTTGCATCTCAAGATATTTTTAGACCAGTTTTAAAAGCCTACCTTGTTCTAAGTAAGTTTTATTGCATTAATACAAAGATTTTTAGTATGTCCCTAGTGTGTGTAAGAAAGATGTTTGGGAAAAGTAGTGTGCTTTTAGGATAGGTAACAATTTCTTAGACATAAACCATTTAAATGTATATCAAATAGATGCACTATAATATATTCACTTATTAAATTGTATATTACTAAATTTATTAGTGATATCTATGCATCACATAGATATTTAGTAAAGTAATCTGCATATATTTCATAAACACCAGTGCCTCCTACTGTGTCTCAAGCAACTAGAACACTTAGCCATGTCTCAGGCTTTTTGGAGCACAGCTTGACAATTTCTGTAAGGCTAAACACGATTTCAGCACAATTTATTAATAGCATATGTGTAATTTCCCCAAATGAAAGACAACCTCAATCTCCTTCAGTTTGTGGATGAATAAAGAAACTGGTATCTTCATACAAAGAATGCAGTTTAGCAATAGGAAGTGACAGATTACTGATACATGCAATATGGAAGAATTTCAAATGTTGTAAACAAGCAAGACACATACTTTCACGTCTGTGGTATACTAGAAATGGCAAAATTGTGGAAAACAGACATATCTTTAGTTAACACTGGCAAACCATGAGCCCAGGGTTTTGACAACACTTGGGAATTTTTGCAGTGATAGCCCTGGTCTATATCTTCATTCTGGGAGGAGTTGTATTTTTAAACTTAAAGAATTGTAATCCAAAAGACACAAAATTCTCTTATACATTTCTCCTTTGAAGTTTTATTCCACTGAGATGATGAATATAATGATATGTTTGAGTTTAAAACAGCTGAAAATTATGCAGTACTGATACAAAAATAACTTTTTCTGTAAAGCAGTGGCAAGACTTGCAGTTTGAGATGTTTGGTTCATAAACCTGATAAATGGAAATAGTGGTTATCATTCCTTAACTTATGAACCCCACAGTCAGCAATATGAAGACTAAGTAAATTTCTCAATTTTAGAGTCACTGTTAATGTATCCAGTTTGAAAAGGTAACAAAATATAAATTTTATGCATGAAAAAATAATGTTTATTTGGAAACATTCACCTAGCACTTATTCATGCCTGAAAATGTACTTACAGTACAATGCAAAAGATTTAATTTCTGCTAGATGTGCAACCTTTCCATTCCTGTGACACATTACCTGAGACAATCAAAGAGAAAACGTCTACAAAGATTCCAGGCCAAGGTTATCTGGCTCCACTTATTTGAGTCTGTTTCAGTACATGAGAGCAAACACATGATGAGGGAAATTTGTCCATTTGATGGCAGCAGTGAAGCCAAGTCAGACAGAAGGATGCCGTGGTTCTAAAAGCAACTTCATCTTTAATGCATTGAATTTTTGCAAATATCTAAGGTCCAAATAATAACACTAGAATTCTAAATTAGTAAGAAAAAATGATATTAAGGAAATACTATCATTTATCTACAAAAACAGTGATAGGTAATATACAACTTTCTATATATTATCTATATGTGTATATATATGTTTTACATACAGATATATATTAGGTACATACAGATATATGTAATACAGATAGATATATACATATATATTAGGTACATACAGATATATGTAATACAGATAGATATATACATATATATTTATCCATTTTATATACAAATATATTTATCCACTATATATATATATATATATATATATATATATATATATATAACACTAACCACTTGTTACTAATTTAACAAAAAAAAAAATCCATGTTAAGAAACACTTCAAGATCCAGAATTTCTACAGTTGTTACCTTTGGATTAAATAATGTCAAAAATCCGATGATGAGTTAAGTTCCTTCCCAGAAGCTATTTTAACGACTGTATTGCCCCCCTCAAGGTTGAGACTATATTTCTATAGAGTACACAAAGTGTGAGAAGAGAGAAATTGGATTTACAATGGTAATCTAAAGCACCATAGTTTCTGCTCTGAAACATCACTTATTATAATATATTTGAAGAAAGATGGCTCACTAGACTGTTTTAGTCAAGACCATTAGGGCATATACATACATATATATACTCTCTCCCCCCGAGAGACACATATGCTCAAGAGTGGGGTTACTGGGAGGTGACCGGGTATCCAGGGTGTGACACCGGATTATACACTGATGGATTTATAGCTGGGGATGGTGTTGGGAGGTGGTTTGTGGGAAGGGTGGGTTTCTGTGGGTGTGGTCTGAACAGTGCATAGAACTCCTCCTCTCTTCATTATTTCCTGCTTCCTGTTTGCATGCTATAGACTGCTTCTTCACTGCAATGCCGCTCTTCCATGCCACCCTGCTTTGGAATTAGCTGACCGTGCAATGAAACCTCTACAAAATGTGAGCAAAAGAAAATCTTGCTTTCTTTAAATTGAGGTGCCTGGTATTATGTCCCAGTGATGAGAAAGTAATTAAAAGAAAAACATTGAATACATTTTAAAATTTAAATTGACTTTATAATTTCATCAGTTTTTGTCTAATTCTTTAAGATTTAATTTTCCCTTCAATTCATAATTGCCAAAATGGAAATTATTGGAAAGAAAATGTCAATTTTAGCTAAAATAATAATTTACTTCAGTTTAATAAAGTTGTTTAAAATACTCAAATATTATTAGGCGTATCATTTAAGGAATTCATATAAATCTTTAAAGAGCTCAGCTTATGAGATTTGCAAAATTAGCTTTGTAATTACTATGCGTCACGGAACACAGTGCTGATAGGCATTTTCCAAACGAATGAAGCTCAATTTAAGGAAGGAATACTCTGCTCAGCAGAACATTAGTGGATAATGTCAGAATTACCCAATCTGATATAAATGTATCAGAAAATAAATATTCAAAATTTGTGTGCATACTATGTAATTTATTTAAACATTTGACAGAATATTCCTCTAATGTCCATAGTTATCACAGCATGTTTTAAATGTGTGTTTAAACGGTGACAAAAATTTTAGTGTTTAATTCGGGATATTCATTGCATAGTTACATTGTAACATTAAAATACTTCTGAACATATTTTTCCATACTTTCTAATGTTTAACTAGTTATTTATTTAGCAGATAATAGAAGCAAACTATTGTGGTTCAAATTAGATTTATTGTTGCTTATTTAATCCTTTAATAAACTTAAAGCAAACAATTTTAAAAGTATAATTGCTTTTATATTTTAATCCCTTATGATGTTTTTCAAAGCATTTTTCTATGCCATTATGTAGTGCTACTTATTTTCAAAACATAAATTATTTTCTTACCTATAATTCTGATATCTAATGTAATACAGCATATTAAAATGAGCTTTCTGATGTTAAAACATGAAAAAAATATAAACTTTTAAATTTGGTAGAGAAATACAGTTTGAATATGATTAAACTTTTTATTTGAAAAATCCTAAGTTATTTTTTCCCATTCTTTCATTCAAATATTTTGAAAACAAATGTAAGGAAAGTGCTCCCCACTACGAATTCTTAACCAAACACTATCTCAGAAAACTGAACATTTTACTGTTTACTAACATGAACAATGACTTTTAAATGACACAATTAATATTTTTCATATGAGCTCCTTAGGTGCTTTACGTGATTTTGAAAAATATGAGGTCAGTTTTCATCAGAACTCTGAGATAGTTTTGCTATATATTCATGAGACTAATGTTATTAGTCTCTCATGGCTCGCAGTGAAGAAATGCAAGCACACCAACATCCTCCGCCAAAATCTGCAGTTCTTTAGAAAAAATGGCAGAATTCTATCTAATGGGAGGAGACTTACCTAATCCTGAATCAATTTCACTTCCTTCGACCTTTGGTTTACTCCTGGGAATTTACAGACTTAATCTTTCTCAACTGGTATAACAATGACTAAAGATGAGTAGCTAAATATTTAGAAGAAGAGGGGCTTAAGGAAAGTATATAATGTGGTTTTTCACTAAAATGTTCTACTTTTGTGTAAAGGCAACTATCAATATATTATGTTGTTCTCAATTCCACAACCTATAAATCCAAAAGAGAACATTCAAAGCATGACTGTGCAAAAGGTTGAAAATCACCATTGTTTATTTTATGTTTATGATTATACAATGTTCTATGTGAGTTCTTCCTTCATGTTATAACATAAAATTAATTTTAGCATGAAAGCAGAATACTTACACTAGGCAATAATTCTTTTAGGGCTGTTGTCTTTAAGCATCTCTGTTACAGAATGCATAGAATATGTTGAGGAATTAACTAATTCTAAAACAATTTTCCCTCTTCTAAATCCCTTCTATTTTTGAAGCAGGCCTAACAGATGCAAACTTGCAAAGGAGTGTTCTTCAAATAGAAATATTCAAAGTGCTGTGGCTGAATCAGTAATTTATCTAGTTGTAGGAACTCTTTTATTAGAATGTAAGCTGTGTGGGTCTGGGTGGGCCCCTCTGAACCACCTGCCATTAGTTATATTAGGAATCAGGAAAACTTCTATGGAGTCAGAAAATGTGAGTTAAGAAATATGTTTTATTGAGATAGGAGAAAGCTCTCCAGAGCATTGTCAGTAAGGTGAAGAATCACTTATGTTCCCTGTCTCCACATAATCCAGTGCAATGGTGTGCCAGGGACCTGGTTTTAAATGCAGTTGGTCATGCCTTTAGTCCAGAAGAGGGAGCCACATTTCAGTCTCCTTTCTTAGAGCAAGAAAATATGGCCAACCTGGCCACTTGGAATCATGCATCTGCAGGAGTGCCTGCTATTTTTGAGAGTTCCAGGGAACTATGGGTAATTTATATCTAGAGAACTAAAACCTGCTATGTCTGTGGAGTGTCACAGACCTGCCACCTCAGCCACCTGCTTGTTGAAGGCTGTGAACTGCAGCTGGGAAAATGTAGTGATGTCCAAACTAATTACGGTCATTCTAAGGTAGTTGTGCTCCCATATATATTTTTATTTATCTGACTAACTAATACAAAGCAAATACAGCAAATTAAGATTCCTAAATCTTTTTTTAATGATGTCTTAAATTTTAATAAAATGATTATAAGTTATGAATAGCGTGATTATAGATTTCTTTACACTAAAATTCATAATGGAAAATAAATTAGAAATTATATTAATTTTAATAAACTTGGTGTGCTTGTTGAGCTACCTACTCCCTTCAATGCAGAGGAAAATCAAGAAGAAATTCAGCTCTAATGTAGGTTTCAGGGTTATTTTGATGTATTAATTCTCTTCAAGTTTAAAGAAGTACACTTGAGACACCTAACAGTTTAGGGAATCTGTTTCCCTCCTCAAAACAGTATCTGAATTATAGGAAAAACATCAATGAGCCTTCTGCTTTGGAGAAGAGAGTACAATCTTCTTGATGAACGAGGGTCCATATGGCTTGTTATCTAGCCAACTCTGAGGAGGGATTAGTATGGAAAGGAACCCAGGAGTTAGTTAGGTTGCTAGCATCAGTGATTCTTTTGCTAAAGAATCTGAGATCTGTACATTTCTGTTTCAGTCTGATTTTATTCCCACTTTCATGGTGTCATTGGTGCTTCAGAATTTAGTTGGCAAAATCTCCTTTGTGTCTAGCTTAGACTGTTTCCTTACTTCCCCTGGATTGTGAGCTCACTGTCTCCACACACTCAGGACCACAGAGAACTAAGGCACACAGAAATGAACAAACTACCCCACCTTTCTGCAGGGTCACATTACTATGCTGTCACTGGCTAGAACCAAACTCTACAGAATTCTCCCACCCAAGTTAGGAGAGGGCCAAGAAACACCTCAAGCCTTGAAATTACCACAGGTTAGAACTTAGTTTTTTCTATGGCATGAAATCCACAGATTTTACTTCTCCCTGGACACTTAGCACAAACGAAAATCTCCTATCCTTTTTTACTGAAAAACATAGGAGCATCAAAAGTTTCCCAATTCTCCTCTTATGCTTTTTATATTCCCCTAAGAGTCTAAGCCGTTTATTCTCTGAATTTTCAAGAATTGCTAAAATTTCATGTATACTTCAAACAAACAAAAAGAATTAATAGTTGCAGACAAATATACTTTGTATATTAGCAGTAAGAAAACTCAGAAGACAGTCCAGGAAAATCATTTTATGTGAAAAAGAAATAAACACCTAATAACTCATCTTCTTCAAGAAGATCGTAGTGAAATTTACAGCTTAGTGACGATAGTTCATGGGAACCCTTTTTTGCTCATTGAGAAAAGCAGACTCTAGAGCCTTTTCTGCTATGCAAACATAACTGTTTTCCATCATATTAACATGAAAAATACAGTTTTATGTTTAAAACTGCAAATACATAAAACATGAAAAGTATTAAAGTTTCAAAATATAATGAACACTTAACTAACAGTGAATGTTGTCTCATAGTATCACTAATATATGTTGATGCATTAAAATAGCTATAGATTATCAATGTCATAATTTTTAAAATTCTAATAGAACTCTGACTTACGAATATAGCATTAGCACTAAAATATACATCTCACATTTTTCACTACTTGAATTTTTGTTTCACTGTTCAAGATATTCATAACTCTCTTATTATTACTAAGAACCATTTAAGTTGATAATTGGCTCATTTGAGCTCAGCATGGTTACCATTTAGAAGCTTTTTTTGAGTGTCCATGCCGCTCTAGTGCATAATAAGCTGTTTGCAATCTTGTGATAGCACGATGAATCTTCACTTGAGCCTGGAATGATTGCATCTTAGCTCAGTATGAATGCTGCATTGATGCTTTGTATTCCGCGATTTGAAAAGAAGAAACAATGAATCAAAATAGCAATTGAAACCCAATTTATAATTTCAGTTTCCAAACCACAGGTGTTCTAAGTGTCCTAAATACAAAGTGTTCACTGAAACTTTATTTCATGTGGATAAAAAATAATGTAATTAGAACATGTTTTTTATTAAGAAATTACAGTTATTTGTATGACAAAATCAAATTATTCATTTGGTTTTAACTGACATAATATTCTTGTTAATCTCTTAGTTATATTAAGTTTTACATGAAACTCTAGGATGCTTTAACTTTTTTCATGGAATTTGAAAAGAAATATATTATTCAAAGAAATACAAGTAGTCAACTGAGATATTAATCAAATATTGTTCAATATGTGTAACACATATGTGTGAAGAAAGTATTTTATTTGGACTAGATAAACACTACCTTTTATTAGATATATGGCTTACATACCTATTTTTGGCTTATGTATCTTAAATGAATAGTTTTCTAGAATAGTAATATCAAAAGGAACTGAAAGACATTATTTTAATTTAGAGTTATGTCATTTAAAATATACACATATAAAAAGAACAGTGCAAAGCTTAATGCTTTCCTTTTGAATCAATAAAATTATGAGTAAATAGAAAGACTGAGCAACTTTCTCTTTAACTGGATCATATTCCTGATATGACTCAATATGACTGATAATTTAAACACCTAACCATTCAACTTCAAGAAATATTTTAAGAAAGCATGTGTCATATACATATAGAGTATATAATGTATTTTCAAAACATAAGTCTTATGTGAGATACTCATGAAAACATTTCAGCTTATCCAAATAAAAATATTTAATATTCAATCTTTAAAATATAATATTTACTACTAAGCTTGGCTTCAAATAGGTATTGTATGATACATCATTTTTATCCTTTATTTATCTTATATTTATAATTTTATAATCCATGTTTCAGTTCCCCTCATTCCTCTTTTCATTTAGGATTTGGCAAATGTATTCTAAATTGTTTCATTTACGAAGCATGTGACATATGAAAGTAGTTTTTAGGAGGATCTTATTAAAACTTAATATATCATGGTTCTAAAATGAAGACAATTAACACTTTATTAAATATGTACAAAACTATAGAGATACATTTTGAAACCAATTTAGATTTTAAAATTTTAAAATCTCAGAATATTTAATGGAAAACTCTATGATATATTTTAATGGGGAACTATAAGATATCTGTTGAGTAATGGTTTTGGCTGTTTTATTTTCACAAATTATTGCTCTTAATTTAAATACAAATGTTTAGTTTATTTTCTTATTTCACATTATATATTTGAAAAAGCAAAATTTGAGTATCTTGGATATTAATATTAAATTATTATTTAAATAAAAAGATGCCTTTTTGAATGACGAATGGCACAAATATTTTTGGAATCACAAAGGAAATTTAAGTAAACATGAACTGTTTTTCACTTGTATTTGAAAAATTGTAGTATTAAATAAAATAAAAATGTTTCCATTGAATGAGACTACAAAGGTAGAAGGAAATATTTTACTATGAAATGAATGATCATAGTTTATAATGTGTTTTGCAATCTTGCTTGCTCATCAAACAAACTAAAGATGCATGACATTAATTCCAAAACAACACTACCACACCTCCATGAATACTCTCCAGAAACAAAGAGCTTATTTTACATACCAGCAGAAGATTTTTAAAGATATTGAAATAAATCTAATCCAAAATTTTAGAGAGTCTAAATCATTCCTTGTGTCATGAATGTTTTACATGTGGTACTACCCAAATTTGCATATAAGAATAGCTCTTATGATGTAGGAATAATACTTAAAGCCAAATATACTGCTCACTAAATTATTTCAGACTCATAGAAGTTGTTTTTTGGTAAAAACTTTTTTATAAATCATTTATATTGTTAAAGGATATGTGTGCAACCTTTTTGATAGTGATAATTTCCAAATGACATCTCTAATAAAATAAGATCATTTTTAACTACATACTTCATTAAGAAAATTAATTTTGATTTAATTGATAGTTAATATGAGGGTTTATAATGTGTTTCATTCAGAATTAAATCTTATACTATGCATCATATATAAAATAAATGTGATTCTTATTAAATCACGTTTGTTTGTAGGTACAAAGTTATATTTTGCTTTTTAACATTCCATAAATCCTTAAAAACATAATTTCTCACTATCTATAATTTGAAGAGATGATGTTAAGCACTAAATATGTAAAAAATGAAAAGCAATAATTTTGAATTAGAATGAATTATTATAAAAATTATTTCCAGTTTTAGCTTATTATTTTATATAAGTTTTGGAGTAACAATTGCATATGACACATTTTTAAATAAAATGTCTCAATATTTGGTATAATATAGGTGTCATAACTTAATATGTATTTTGGAAAATACCTTTATATAATAATGATTTTTTCATTAAATATCTTGCAATTTGCACAATTAGGTAAATCCTAGGTTAAAATTAATGACATATATTTAAAAAGCTGTAATATGGCATCTGTTTTCTGATAGATAAAAAAGAATAAAAGTAAAGTGCACCAAATGAAGTTTTTTTTTCAATATTTAAATAACTTATTTTCTGAGAAAAATTGAAGTGGAGCAATCTAGGTTGTTTTATTACAGATATTAGTTACTTTCAGAAGATCATGTTAAATTATATTTCTGACTCTCTGGGTACCACTGATCATTTGCTCTGACTTGAAATTCTTGCTTCCTTTGGTTCCTGTGATAACATTATTTTCTTCTTTCTGTTCGTTTTCTGTTTTTTATATGTCTTTTTTCAAAATAGATGTAACATTAAATGGGTTTAATTTTTTTCTTAAATCTTCTGTATGAATACTGTTAAATAATCAAAGATCCCCCTAAGCCCTATAGCATAGAATTCCTAAAGAAATACTGGCAGCTTTGCCTGAGATTGAACAGTTTCAGATGATGCAAGACATGATAATTGTATCCCCACTTTAACTCAATATATGTTCAAGATTTCTCATTTAATTTTACCCATTTTTGACAAAAACACCATGGAATTGGTTATTGGTTATATAAGTATGAAATCTACTAGAACTATTCATATATATATATATATATATATATATATATATATATATCGGGGATCAAACTCAGGACATCACACTTGCCAGGCAGGCAGTTACACTACTGTGCTAAATTGCCAGCCCAAATAATTTTCAAATAACTCCTCTAATGCCTATATTCTCGGTAACTTAGTAAACTTGTCTTTTTTTTTTTCTTAAAGTTCTTCATTTTTGTGATCTCCATCACTCCTGGTTGTTTTTGATTATTACCTACTTTACATTTAATAATGTAAAAACGAATAATTACAAAAATAATTACAAAAACAGAACTTGATTACAGATTATAAATAATGACAAAGATAAGGTATGAAACTTATGAAGTATGTCCTTTAGCATGGACACTTCGTTACAGTTTCACTGGGTTGTGTTGCTTCACTCACAAAACTGCCCTAGGAGTTAGGATTTCAGGGAGTAAGAAACCTGTGCTCTTCAACATCTAGGAAACTTATTTGTGGTCACGCTGGTAACCAGTGGCAGGAAAGAATGAGTAGGTGGAACCGGGAAGCCTAGGACTCTGGCTCTGAGCATTGAACTCTCCTCTCTATTTTCTCTCATTTCAAACATTTAATTTTCTTAATATTGAGATCTCCCATGATTACTTGGCCACTCTATCTTCTAAATCACCTGAAATTATGACCTCCTGTGTTTCCAACCCCAAGCATGTAACACTCCTGACCTGTTCCATGGATTCATATCTGTTATTGCTATTACTGCTTCTAAAACATTTTGCATTCTTTCCTTCAATTTATCGCTCTAAAACTCTTACTCCTCCTTCTACACAATTCTGCTGGACGACTTCCTAGTCTGAGAATTCATGTTTGATCTACTAGAGCACAGTTCAAGTTTTTCTTTTTCTATCACTCTATCATTGCTTTTGTAGCAATGGATTTACAAGTTTGATGTAACCTCTCCATTATCTTTTCCAGGATGACACAAGGAAGTATAGATTTTTTGTATTCCTATATACTACAGACATTCTGTAGTATTTGCTAAATGAGGTTTGAGCTTTTCAGTTATTTATTTTTTGTCTGAATTGGCACTATTTGACAAGTTCTTATGTATTTTGTATAATTTTAATCACATAATCTCAATTGTTGAAAGGAAAGCCACATGGGTAAAGGATCCTGGAAAGGTAAGCTGAGTGAACCTCCCATAATGCAATGAATATAAGAAATTCATCTTATGGAACACACCTAGGTATGCATAGTCATCATTTACCTTATGTTATTATTGTTTTCAACTGAATACCTAACGTGAAAATTTTAAATTTTCAAATGCTTATTTTGTAGCTGCTGATGAACAAATTGGGCTGTGCTATCCTAAATAAATTTCTAGGACCTTGTTTATGCAACCAACCAACTTGGGTCATTTGCAGTTTCTCCAAATATGTGCATCCTTATTTATAACACTAATTAAAGCAATTCATTACTTTATATGCCAAATATCTCAAGTTTTATGAAATTATGGATGAAGATTCAGGATCTCCTCAGGAAGTAAATAAAAATATTGTGAGCCTAGAAGGCAGGTAGGGTACAGCTGTAATTCTAGTACTCCAGAAGGCTGAGATAGGAAGTTTCCAATTTTTAAAAATATTTTAATACAAATCTATTATTTTCTAAGCATTATAATGTAAAACTACTGGGTTATATTAATGTTTTTGTCTTCTATCCGATTAAATGTTTACACAATTAATAGTGACCAAAGGAAATAGTTTCATATTAGACTAGAAATAAGCATAAAATAAACAAACTAACTTTTGGATATTGTGCTATGCCATTTTGACAGATCAGCTTGAGATGAGTGCAACATGTTGTTTTCTGTGTTAATATTTTGGTTCTTAATTTATGAATAACAATTAGCAATCACCATTATATTTTATAATTTTATGGGATTCAAAATCGAGATGTTAGTAGGACAGTTCTGTTGTGCACAGCAAACAGAAGTTCACTCGATGGTATCTACCTGGTGCCCAGACTGGACTGAACATCAAAGTCAGCTCATAGGCCTTCGGGAAATAAAGAAATGGTACAGCTCAGAAGGAACCTTGCCCCTCCTGAGGTCTCAGGGCTTCTGTATGCATTTCTCCTTGACACTGAGAACTGTACAGTGTATAGCTTCTTATGACCTAGCCCTTGGCCATCTGATCTATCACAGTCATTTGATAGAGGAAGTGCTCACTCAGCCAAGATTTAAAAGAAAGGAATATATTACTTATCATATATATGTGATGCAATAAAAAATACAGTGAATGTTTAATAATTTTAAATTTCCTACAGTAACAAACACATTGACATTAATCCCCTCAAAGTATCCCCTCTTGCTTCAGAAACACTTATTCCATCAAGATTGGTACTTTCTGAAGCAATTTTAACAGTTCTTTTGTGTGTGTGTCTTCAGTTGTGTTGCTTTGGCTACTTTTTGTCTTAAATCAATTCAAAACATTTACCCATCTTGGACATTTTGATATGGGCAAGACCCAGAAGTCCTGTGTAACAGGTGTGGTGAATCAGGTTATGAGGACACACCGTCATGGTATTATTTTATTTTTTAATTTGCCTTTCTGCTGAATGACAACTCACTGTATTTTTGATCACACCTAATAAGACACTCACGAAAGACAAACTCCAGAACTGCTTCAGAAAGTGGGAAAAAATCAGCTAAGTGTATCTGAAGCTTGAGGAAGTTTTTAGAGGAGAGTTGATATTAATGTATCTTTTACTATAATAATGTTTTTAATGTATGCATTCATTCTACTTTTTGGTCATCCTTTGTACATTCAGGAAGAGAAAGACATAATAGCAATCTTCTGGAACCATGTTAGTTATCTTCAGAAATAAGCAGTTAAATGCTGGACACAAAATATGTTCGGATTCTGCTAATATTGCCTAATAATGCTACTTTAATTTTTATGTGGAAAAGCAGGCACTTATTTGCTAAATATTTTTGCATAATTACATACATATTATATTGAAATACTCTGTTCACAGAACATTTCTCACAAAATAAGGTATCGAAATTTTTCTTTAAAGCATATGCTTAAAGTTTTAACCATGTAAACTAAGTGAAATTCTCTATATGTCCAGTTTCTATTCACAGTCAAACTTCAGACTTTGTTTTCTGACATCCTCCCATTTTGTCTCAACTAGACACAGATGGCTAAGATTCAGGAACAAACATTTTTGAATTTAAATAAAATTTCAATAAAATGCAAGCACCTTTGGAATTAAGTCTGCAGCATAAGTATCTTTTTTGTTTGTTTGTTTTTCATTTTTTTTCTATTTTCATGTTTTAAATCCAAAAATACATTTGGGCAGTGAATGTATGTATATGAATGTGGCTGTATGTTCACTGCAGTGGCTCTTCAAACCCGTCTTTCCCTATGTATTTAAAAATACATCCACTTCCGTATTTTTGGTTCTGTTTGCTACTAAGCTCTTTGGCTCTGTGTTCTCAGACTTTTCATCAATGGGTCTTAGGCTTCCCTTTGTTATTCTCATTTCAGATTTAACAGAAATGAGCATTTTATATCCCTATTTTCCATATGATTGATATTCTCTTTCTTCCTTTTTATAATAATGTCTAGCATTATTATTAAAATTCAAATACAGTTGGACTTTGCATAAGTTTTTAATAATAAACTGAAACATACCTAACTAAACTCTTCACAGTTTAGCAATAAATTTTGTTTGAGAAAAAGTGTTATAACACAATTAGCTTTGATAAAATTGGTATTTCTTTTTAAAACAATGATAGATTTCAGTGTGCCAACATATTATCTTTTTTAAAAAAATTTTAAAGAAAATTATTAAGTAACAATAAAATGGAGTTTCACAACTGGCTCGTAGGAGAGTAAAATATCAAAGCACTGTGTATTGCTATATTTGCAGTGACTATTCATAGTACAAAGTATAGCCATGAAAAATAAGTAGCACAAAGATTTTCCTTCAATGAACCAAGAGGAACCAGCTGTATAGCTATTCTAACTGTCTCATGTATGTGTCTTGTGTATGTGTGTCTTTTTCTTTTAATTATCCTCTCCCTTCCTTTCCTCTTTCTCCTGTCAGTTTCTTTTCTTATGAATAGTTTCTTTCACATTCACCATATCTGTTGTACATTTTGGATCTTGTTTACTGTTTCAGATTCTCACACGAACGAGACAATAAGTCTAGACCTGTAGGTCTGATGTATTTCACTTACGAGTATGGTGCTGAGTTGCATCCATTTACCATTGAGTTTATTCATTTTATAAAAGTTTCAAGTTTATCTTTCCTTATGGCTGAGTAGTATTCCATTATATTAAATAAAAGAGAAATTTTCATTTCCTCCATTGATTGGCATTTAGGTTGTTTCCAAGATTTAGCTATTAAAAATTGTGCTTCTATAAATATGAGTGCACACACTTTGCTGTGGTATGTGTTTAACTCTTGGGGAAAGATATCCAAAAGAGGAATAACTGGGTTGAATGGGACCCAGTTTTCTTGAGGAATCTCCACACTGATTTCCACAGTGGTTTCACCAGTCTACACTCAAACCAACAATGGAGAAGGGTTCCTTTTCCTCCACGGCTCCACTATCATTTGTTATCTGTTGATCTTTTTTTTTTTTTTTTTTGGACCGGGGATCGAACTCAAGACCTTGCACTTGCCAGGCAGGCACTTGCACCTCCGAGCTAAATCTCCAACCCCGATATCTGTTGATTTTTTGATCATAGCCACTTTTTCTGGGGTGAGATGGAATCTCAATGTTGTTTTAATTTGCATCTCTCAAAATGACCAATGGTATTGAACATTTTTTCATTTATTTATTTACCATTTGTATTTCTTCATCTGAGAACTGTGTTTTTATCTCAGATATTCATTTTTGGATTGGGTGTTTGAATTCGGGGGTCTACATTTTTCAGTTCTTTATATGTCCTTGATACAAGTCCTTTGTCTGAGGGACAACTGGCTGCAAACCCTTCCCAATCTGTGGGTAGTCTTTTCACTCTGTTGGTGATTTCTCTTGCTGTGCAAAAGCTTTTTAATGAGGTGAGATACCACTTGCTAATGCTTTGTTGTATTTCCTCTGAGGTCTGCTGACAGCTATGTTTTCAAGATTTCTACCTGTTTTCTCTTCCAGTAGATTTAGGGTTTCTATTTTAGTATTTAGATCTTTGGTCTACTTTGACTTTATTTTAGTGCATGATGATAGACTTGGGTCTAGTTTTAGTCCTCAGCATGTGGAACGTCAGTTTTTTCAACACCACTTGTTATTCTTCCAGTGAAATTTTTTTTCAGAGAATTGCATTTATTGATTTGCATATTTTGTACCACTCCTGGATCCCTATTATCTTCTTTTAGTTTATAGTTTATCTTTTGGTCTTTTTATGAAAAATTTAACAAAGAACACTAGTATTTACCAGGACAAAAAGTTATTTAACTCTTTCCATGTGGTTTGGACTTGCCTCTTGCTGAAGAAAAGTATCACTATCCCAAAGTCATGAAGATTTTCATATGTATAATTTGAAATTT
This sequence comes from Hydrochoerus hydrochaeris, assembly GCA_004027455.1. Lineage (NCBI taxonomy): Eukaryota > Metazoa > Chordata > Mammalia > Rodentia > Hydrochaeridae > Hydrochoerus > Hydrochoerus hydrochaeris. The sequence continues at coordinate 130,763 of PVLA01003145.1, forward strand.
TTTATTTCATTCTTATACTTCATAATTTTTTAAAAATTATTTTTAATTTAATATGCATAATTTGAAATTTTTTATTACATTCTTATACTTTATAATTTTTTTAAAATTATTTTTAAATTTACTGTGTTTGAAGATTTTTTTCCTCAGGTTGTTTACGTCAAAATTCTTTTCCAGAAGATATTTTATCATCTTGAGATACATACTAGCAGTTAGCATACTGAGATTTTGTTGTGTGAAAAGTCCTGTAAAATTTTTATCTATTTTTGAATATCAAGTTACCACAAATGAACTTCTGTTTCACATACAATTTGAAAGCTGTCTATTGTCACGTGTTTCAGTGTTGCTGCAGGGTTGTCTGATAGGAGGTAAACTGTTACTTCTTTGCCAATAGCACGTACTTCATATCTGGGTAATTCAAAAATACTCTAAATGATGAATGGATATGCCTGTCTTGATTGTGTACTAGAAAACTAACACTCCAGAGAGAACTCCTGGTTCTTACTGTTTGCTGATGTCTACTATAGAATCATTTCCAATATCATCATTTCAAATTAGCCATTTTTAAACATCAGGTGGAAATTTCTTAATATTTAACAAAGGATTCTGTGGGAAGGTATGAAATGGCTTTAGCCTGCCACTGTCTTGCTACCTTTCTTGTGTATAGGGGTCATTTTACTTGTAGAGACAAAAATTTCATGAATTTTACAATTTTTGAAAATCTTCAATATTTCTTTGCATTTCGTTTTTGTCTCTTCTTGCAAGACAGTATAACTTCATGGAACATAACATTTTATTTCTTATATGCCAATCACCTTGATTTTATATCTTTTTTAATGTTGCATTGTAAATAATTAATTTAGAAGTATTTTCCTAATAAGCAGAAATTTATTTCAGCTATAATTTGCTAAGTAACCCTTTCTTCTTTTGTTATTCATTTTATGTTTAAAGATTCAGTTTCATCAGTTTTACAAATATAACTCTAAATTTTGGTATTTATGTGATTCCTATTTATATTAATTTATGTTTTCAATTCCATGTTTTATATCTATGAATATTTTTAGTCTGTCTGTTATTGGATCATTCTATTATCAGTATGCCCTATTATGCTATATTCCTTGCAGTTCTGTTCAATTTTACTTGTGTGGCTTGTTCACTTTTTAACTGAAGGTTTGTGTTTCCTTTATCTTAACTTGTACGTTGTGTTTTACAGAAATTTGTTTTTATTTCTTCCATGTACTTCATGGTATAACCACTATCTTTAAATTATTTCATTTGTCTTGTATTTTCTAGATTATACATGTCATGCAAAGTAATTTCAAGACATAAGAAATATAAAAGATACTGTAAATTGAATTAGAGAATTACACAGATAGTATCATTATCAGTGAGTGATGTTGATGATATTATATATAAAACAGGCAGAAGTTGTTTACTGTTGCCAAACTTTCCATTATATATCATGTACTAATTATGTTATAGTTTTTGGTTAGAAACTATAACACAGCTATTTCCAGCTATTCCAGGCACAGCTATTTATTCAGAAACATTTTCTTTTTTAAAGTTCTTTTTCCTTGATATACCATCCTGAAAGGCAGATGTTTAATGTGGATATATAAACATGGAAAAGAAGCTTAAAATGGGACAAATTAAAAGTGGATCAATCTTGTTTGCTTAGAAACAGAAGGTTTAACTTTGTTTTATGAAAAAGTTTGGTTCCATGTGGATGCTTCATACTGATAAATATTTTTGAACATATAGCATATTTTTCTGAAGTTTCTGTGCATTAAGAAGTGGATCATGTTATTATTTGAAGGTTCTGGAAATTTTGACTGTTCATTTTTTTATTCTAGCTGTATATTTCACCATGAAATATCACTCAATAGAAAAAAAGTAATTTATAAGAATAGTAGCTCTGTTTTACATTTAAAGAGTATAGTTTACATCCTTTAATAAAATTTATAAACAATAAACAAAATAATTTTATATAAAGCTCTAGTTTTCTCTTTGTTAATAATTTGTTATATAGCTAGAAATGAATTCTCAGAAAGGTAAACCAGCGTGGATAAATTATTTTAGATTTGGTTTCTTGTCTATCTTTTATTAATGGTATTTTATTGAGGGTTTTAAAAATATGTATTTTTCAGTAATATTGTCCTGTAGTTTTCTCTTTCTTTCTTTCTTTCTTTCTTTCTTTCTTTCTTTCTTTCTTTCTTTCTTTCTCTCTCTCTCCCTTTCTTTTCTTTTCTTTTCTTTCTTTCTTTCTTTCTTTCTTTCTTTCTTTCTTTTTGTAGTCTCTTTCATCAGGTGTTTTGTTTTGTTTTGTTTTGTTTTTGTTTGTTCATTTTTTTCTGTACCCGGGGTTGAACTCACCACCACACACTTGCCAGGCAGGCACTTATGCCACTAAGTTAAATTCTCAGCTCATATTAGTTCTGTTTTTAAGATAATGCTGACCATATAGACAGTCACAGGAAATATTCCTTTGTCATATTTTTTTGAAACAATTTTATTAGGATTGCTTTAATGCTTGTTTAAACGTTCAGTACAATTAAATAGTGAAGCCATGTTCCTGATTGTTTTTCATTATAGAGTTTTTCATTACTTATTCAATTTTTCATTGTGAGTTTGTTGACATTTTATATTTCTTTTTTATTTAGCTTATTGAATTTTTATGTTTCCAGGGATTCATATATTTCTTCTACATTATTTAATTTGTTGACATATGTTTTTGAGTAATATTTTTCATAATATCATCTCTGTATCTATATATCTGTATAGATATATAGATCCCAAATTTATATATTCAGGAATTTTAAGTTCATGTTTATATCTAAATTTAGTTATCTTCTTCTTTTTGCTTTTAGTTCAGATTCAGTTTTGTCAATTTCCTTTGATTTTTTTCTTAGGACCTACATTTAATCTAATTATTCTCTCCATGTTTTTTCTATTCTCTAGTTATTATACATATATTTTTATGATTCTCTTTCTTTCCTCAGCTTTGACTTTTGTTTCTTTATTTTTCTAGTTGCTTAAAGGTGGTGAATGAATTTGATATTCTTTAGTGATATAGTAGATTTTTGGCATACCATAAATTTGACTATATTAGGTTTTTGGTCGTAGTCATGTCAAAGCACTTTCTAGTATGCCTAGTTATGGCATTTGAGCTATTTTTAAAATATGTTGTTATAATCCCATACTTGGTGAATTTCCAAGTTTCTTCTTATTATTTTTCATTTCATTTCATTGCAGTTGGAATTGATAACTTGCATGACTTCTAATTCACTGTAAATATATAAAGAATTGTTTCTGATGTAATGTATGATTTATGCTGAAGCATGTCTGATTTGCATTTCAAAAAATGTACTAATATTGGGCACTGTTTTTACATGAATATTATATGTATAGAGTTCCTTAAAGTTTTTATTTCTTTAATAATTTGTTTAGGGGTTTCACTGATCATTTCAAATTAAATACTGAAATCTCCAACTGTCACTTAGAATAACTTATTCATTTCTTCAATTCTGTCAATCTTTGATTCATGCATTTTAATCTATGTCTGAAAACTGGACACTTAAAAATGTTTTTGTTTTCAACAGTGAGGATCAAATCCAGGGTCCTCAGAGTGAGCTACAGTCCCAGCCCTTCCTTCAGTAGTTTACTTTGAGAAAGGATCAAATAATGTTGTTTAAAGCTGGGCTGGAACGTGTGATGCTCTTGCCTCAGTTGCCCAGAGTGCTAGGACCACAGGTTTGCACCACCACGTTTGAATTTTAATTTTTAGCTATTAAACTCTGTGGTAATTTAGTGAGTCAGATTTTCTCTCTTTCTAAACTTTGTTGTTGATGCATGTGGAGAGCTGAAATAGTCTAATTTGTTTAGTAACTTCTTGAAACTCTTTTTTTCGGTGGGGGGTACCTGGGTTCAAACTCATGACCTCACACTTGCCTGGAAGGCACTTATGCCACTGAGCTAAATCCCAGGCCATGAACCTCTTTTCTCAAAGATTGTATTTCTTGTTGTTGTGGTTACTGTGGCCTCTGTTCAAGTATCTCTGTGGTCAGCACATGATCTAAGATTACCCCAGTAGTTGGAAAGAAAGTAAAAAACAAAAACAAAAAACAAAGATGTCTGTCACTTTAAATTATTTTGCCAGCTGCCAACTCGAAAACAGCTTCACACTAATGGAATTCAAACACAGCCTACCTTATGTGGCGATCTGGAAAACTGCCAGTGATTACAGCAGAAGCTCTTATTACTTAACCTGGCATCAACACTTCACCTGAGGACTGGAAACTGTTATTCCCCTAGCTGCCTGCTAAGCACACTGCTGAAATTCCTCCAATGTGCTAATCTCTTTCTTCAAGATTCACTCACCTATTTGCCACAAATGCTCAACAGGACTCTGGTACTATAAAATAACTGATTCTACCAGTTTTTGCCACCTCAAGAACTGTGTTGGTAGAAAGATCATTCCTATACTTTCTTACTCTTCGGTCTGGGGATTAAAAAGAAGGCATCCTCACTCAGCTACCTCCACGTACATTTTTACCTTTTATATTGAAACAGGACCTAAACTGAAAATAACCCAAACTGGGCTAGTGATACTTCCGCGTCAGCCTGTAACAGTGCTAAAATCATAGGTGTCGCTTACCTGTTTCCTTATTATTTATGTCACATACAGTATATTTTTCTTCCTTAAAACATCAAGTTCACCTACCTTTTCTTGTATTCTTCTTAAATTCGTATCCTCAAATTTAGATTTTAATATTGCCTATAAAATAAATAATACTGTGTATTTTCATGAACCATTTTCCTGTGAACTTAATGAATGTATTTTCTTACTCCTTGATGTGCTTTATAGCCAATTTTCAAAAGTGATTTATATTTTACTGGCTGACATATCTCTTAGTGACTTATTTCCTGAATAAATCTTCATATTTAAAATCCTATGCTGGGATGGGGATATAGCTCAGCCTTACCGCATCTGCCTGAAAAGTGCTCGGTCCTGAGTAACAAAACAAGCAAGCAAACAAACAAAATAAACAAAATTAAGCCATGTGCTGCATTTCCTAATAAAAATAAGTATATTGTAGTCTTCCAGGGATACCATAATAATTACCATGATTTGGGTGGCTTAAAATAATAGAAATGTAATCTGTCATATTCTGAAGAACAGAAGTATGAAATCAAGTTATTGATTCATAGAGGTTGTTTGATTGTGGGTCAGTTCATTGTGGGGGTGAAATAATTCTTTTCAGCCTTTTCCCTGAGCTTCTGCTGACTACTGGCACTGCCAGCCCCCTTCGTTCGGGCTGCATAACTCCGAATTCTGCTGCTGTCTTTCCGAGGGCTTTTTTTCTCCAGGGGACTGTCTGCTTTCCTGTCTATTCTAAGGACTCATTAAGATTTAATGTCCCCCGCCTCTAGGATGATCTCATCTCTAGTGCTTTCCTGAATTACATCTGCTGAGATGCCGATTCCATACGAGGCCATGTTTGGAGTGTCTTAGTGGACATAAACTCAAGTCCTGGGGCAACTAGTCAGCTACTGCATAGCAGTATTCTGAATATTGTACTAAATTTTCCTTGAAATAGTAAACATTGAAAACTCATTTTTTTATCCTGCTAATTTTTTTAGCTCTCCTTAACTGTAATCTAACTTTCATTCATTGGAATGACACATTGCTTAAGTTTCTTAATAGGGTAATAACAATTAAGAAGAGGTTACAGTCCACCAACGATTTTTGTGTAGATTTGATAAGATTTTATATAAGAAAGGTGGAACTTTCAGATATCTTATAGACATAAAAATATTAAATAAAAATAACTTTCTAAAGTGTTCTTTTAGTGTCGAGGAATATAAAAATCTCAAAAAAAAAAAAAGTTACGAGATGAACATAAGGTGCAATATGACATCACTATTACAAGCTTCACAAGATAATTTTCCTTTCAATATAGGGATTACTTTTAAAAAATTGTCTAATATCCACATCTAAAATGCTAAGGGGGCTGGGTGTGGTAGCACATGACGCTCTCTCAGCACTTGGGAGCCTGAGGCAGAGGATTGCTGAGAGTTTGAGGCCAACTTGGGATACAAGATGAATGCAAGGCCAGCCTGACCTGCACAGTGGAATCCTGCCTCAAAAATAAATAACAAGTAAAACCTGAAAGATTAAGAAGGGAATTTTAACTATAGAACATTAGATGCTGTTAAATTATTTTTTTCATTTTAAAGAGAAAAAAAAACCAGTAAAAACAGTGATACTAACAGAATAGAAAATTAACAACTGTTAGTAATCACACCTTGTTATCTTCAAAGTAGTTGCTCAGTTTACAGGGCAAAGGCATAAAAAACTGATCAAACAATATAATCACAAACTGTTCATCTCAATGAACTAAAAGAAATTAGTAATATAATTATCTTAGCCATCCTATCTATTATCTATCTATCTATCTATCTATCTATTATCTATCTATCTCTCCAGTTGTTCTTTCCTTTTGAGCAGTTTTTTTTTTCTTTTTCCTCTTCAAAATATCTATTGTAGATTTTGGATCTTATGTAGTCTTTCAGATTCTTACACTTGGAAGACTTGGAATATGTTGTTTACACATGTGTGTTTGATTTATTTCACTTATCACTATTCTGTGTAATATGATAGTCATGTTATTAGAGTAGACACAGGATTAGGTAAAAAATTCTTTTGTATTTTGAGAAAAAATGTTTTTCATTCTCTTCAAAATAAAATCTCAGGCAGAGAAAATGTCAATTGATAAGTGTTTCAATATGCTCTAATTTTTTTTTAATTTGGAATTACATCAGCTGATATATCATCTTGATTTTTTAGCATGTTAATATTTTTTCTGACTCTCAATATTTATAATTTACTATCTATTGTAACTCTATAAGTATAAGAGGGAAGCTAAATTGATGAAAGAGAATTTCTAAGTCTGTTCTAGCTGCTTTTCCTTTGATAAGTTAGTGTTCTTCCCTTTTAGTACAGGAATTATAAAAAATAGAAAAGAATTTTAATTGTATGGCAAGGGAGAATGGTATACATTATTTCTGATAATACCTGTAAGACTCTTTATAAGTTAATAAAAAGATGCAGTATTATCTCATTGTTTATTGAAAGTAGCCAAAGAAAATAAATGACTTAGACAAAAATGTAATATAATTAACACTACATGACAGTATCTTTATATGTAATTAATTTATGAGCAATAAATTTTAATTATAAGAAACACATATTTGACATTTAACATATAAACTTCCATGCTATTTATATCAATTAACAGTTATCAAGTGCCAATTAGTAGCTTAAGGATTAATTACTATGAAATTGATTTGTCAGTCTACTATTTAAAAGTTAAAGTATTAAAATTCATTATACTTACAAGCAAGTATAAGATTATATGAGGGGACATTTATTAGTTATATTATATGTGAGACAATAAATAATAGAAGTTTTCTTAAGAAGGTTAAGCAGTAATAAAATTTGTTTTAAAATTCCTGTCTTATCATTGACAATAAATATTTTAGAAGATTAAAGTGATTCCTTAGATTTTGCACTTTTCTTATGATCATTGCTTTAATAATATTTAGAAGAAAAAAATAATATTATTGTTCCAAAGGTAAAACTAAGCAACCAATGAGAAATGCAACATAAGTTTGGAACTAAGCTCTGATGCTCATTTGCATTTTATATGTGGCCTGGAAAAGGATGGCTTGCTATCGAGACAGGCATTTCACTGAAATTATATCTAGTGCACCCGATAAAACCTCAGTTGAAAGTGGCCGGCGATTTAGGTAAAATGCCTGTGAGTCATCTTTCCTGAAGAGTTGGCGGTACGGTCTCCTCCTTCCCTGCCTCCTTCACTCTTGCTCTCTTTCTCTTTCTCTTTCTCCTTCTCCTTCTCCTTCTCCTTCTCCTTCTCCTTCTCCTTCTCCTTCTCCTTCTCCTTCTCCTTCTCCTTCTCCTTCTCCTTTGTTTGCCCTCCTTGGAGGCTGACATCACCCCTCGCCAGGCTCTCCCTCTAATAGCTGTTCACTGACTCAGGATTATGTGTTAGAAGCCTGAGAGTTAGAAATAGTTCAATTCCTTCCCAGAAAATCAACTACAACTCTAAATCAATGTCATGAATGTAAATAATATTACACCAGGTTCATTTCTGAGCAAACAATTATAGAGAGTGAATAATTTTTTTTTTTGTAATTTATGATGGCTAGTTCACAAGCTTTCAGGGCTTCCTAAAGACCTCACTTTAAAAAACTGATGATGAATAAAAAGTTAAAAAAAAATAAAGCAGTGAAGACAAGTGCACGTGATGTGATATACATTTTACGATTGTGAAACTGATTTACTGAGTTGCCCCTGCATTACTTCTGTTTTCTCAAGTATGAACTGGTTTAAAATTTATAAATATCAAAGGTAGAGAACTGTGTTCAGGAAGATGCTGAACACTCTTACTGGAATAAAAGGAATGTGCTGAGGAAGCGAGTATCACAGATGTTCATTTCCAAAACAGGTCTTATCTAGCCATTTCTAAAGCCACAATCCAGAGAGAATAAAATTCGATTTTAAGAAGAAACAGTAACCAAGAGACAGTCTGTGCACTAATAAGACATAGCTATATAGTCTAAAAGCAACATACTGCCTACGACTCTGCCATTTTGTCATTTTTATGTGTCATTTTATGTCATTATGTCATCGCTAAAAGAAATGCATACATATGTTAACTTTAAGAGCGCGCCACTTGGCTGGCCTGATGGCAGTGGGTTATCAGAATTTATTAACATTAGTGTCACTGAAATTGGTACAAAAACGTGCCACCGTCTCTTGAGAACTGAGCATAGTGTCTGCATTGAACCATTCCCTTGTAGCAATGGTCAGCTGTGACAAGTGACCACTCTCCCTCTGATGTCTGCAGCACTCTTTAGATTGCTGTGCTGCTCTTTCCTCCTTATGTAACCTCTTCAAAGCAACCATATTCAGAAAATTAGACTTTCTTATAGCTACACATTTATTTATAGATGTTTAATTCTACTAAAAGAAAATAAAGCAAACTACCGAATAATGGCTGCCTCTATACATTGTGGATTGAAAGGTGTCATCCTTCCTACTAATTCAGCAGGGAATGTTGGCAAATACCTGTAATCCCAGCACTCATGAGGCTGAGACAGGAAGACCATTGCGAGTTTAAACCGACTGGGTTCCATAGAGAGTTCAAACCCAGCCTGAACTACAAAATGAAATATTATCTCAAAAATCAAACAAAGAAACATGAATCTTTGTGTTGTCAAAGTCCTAACATCTAATGTGATTGTATTTTGAGACAGCACGTTTAAAGCAGTTATTACTGTTAAGCGAGGTCAATGAGTTAGGTCCCTAAGCAAAAGAACTATTCCCTTACAAGAAAAGGAAGAGACAATGAAGCCTTTCTTCCTCTGTGTGGACAGGCCATATGAGGTTGCCATCCCTGTACGTGGGAGGCTCACCAGGATCTCTGATGCCTTCTTGATGTCTCAGGCTTTAGAACTGTGAAAAAATAATCCACTGTTGTTTAGCTATTTGCAGTGTATGCAGTCTCAGGGGAAAACAAATAATTCTTTCAAACTATTTTATGGCACTAACAGTTATTTACATGTTGATTATCATCGTCAGTTTTGCTTATAGGATGATGAATCCTGAACCCCATACAATCTCACTGGACTTCTTTCTGCTTTTTTTTTCTTTTTTAATATGGACAATGTTATTTCTAACAAATCCTTGGACTTTTTAAATAATTTTTACTTTGGATACCCATTTGTAGATTTTTATATGTCTGCTGCTTACTGTTAAAATCCTTTTATCACATAGGTCTTCCCTGAATATTATAAAGAGTGTGTAAATCATTCATATACCTCATTTAATCTTATCTCAGTTGCATATATAACTCAGCCAGTAAATATCTACTCATTGGTGTATTTCACTTACTGTAGGTAAGATTCTGAAATTGACCCAGTAAACTATTTGAAACACATGTTGTTATCCTCAAAAATTTTGATAGTGTAATTGCTTCTCTAGTAGGTCGAGAATTTGAGAAAGAAATTAGAAAATTAAAAACAAATTGGGAAGAAATTCTAACTGCTAAATTCTAGGAGGGAAACAACAGATATTTATTGAAAAAAGAGATAATTATAATATATATAAATTTATAAATTCCTTAAAAAATTTAAGGTCAGATATCAAAAAAAGAAAGCATGTTTTGAATCAATGATTCAAAGTTTATCATAAAAAACATGGAATAAACAAAGAGAAATCAGCTGTCTTATGAGTGGCAAAGTGACATGTTATAAATATTTAAAATACCTATAGCCATAGAAAATATAGATGCATTTTACTCATATGAATTACAGAGTTTGAGTTTCAGAAAAAAAATTGTTCAATTCCAGCTTGTGTACTTTATTAAGTGACTAATACATACATATAAACATTTAAGAAAAATAGTATGTGTTCTATTTAAGAAAAGACCTGAAAATCTTTCAGTAGTAATTATCTTTCTAGAAAACATTATATAATCCATTATAATAAAAAATTTGTCATTTTTAAAATTTTTACTTTAATGATGTGGCAAACTATTCAAAGCTTATTTAAAGAATGGTTTTTGGTTTCATGATGAAGTTATATTATGCATGTAATTGACTATTATCAGAATAAAATAAAAATGAATTTAACTCTACAGAATGCAAAAGTTAATTTGGTAGAATTCAACAACCACAATCTACATCTTTTAATTTGCAAAGGATTGATGAAAACTTTCACATAGAATTGTTACTTACATATATCTCCTATCAATATAAATCAAGATTAGTTCTCAATGCGCTCATATCACAGAGGCAGGGTGGCTCATCAGCCCAAATTGTTTCCTAAAAGAAAGATAATTCTTCCCTGTCACACACACAAACAGGGAACAGATTTTTGCACACACAATGAGGTTTTCCAGGAGTGCAGGGCAAGTTTCTAAGCAGATCTAAATATGGCTTGAAAGAATAATGAGGGGCCACATTCTTGGGTATTAAATGTGGTTAAGGGTGGAGCTGAGGAGACTTTCCTGCCAATGTTGAGAACACTTGAAAGGTTGCATTTTCCACCTGCGTCAAGAGCTGGAGTCCACACAGTGCTGTCAGCTCATTCAGGTTAGGAGTAGTGAAGCAGAAACGATTCAACTTTAAAACTGAAGAGTCAGACATCAGCAACAGATTTGATCATTGCTGTATGCTTGGTCAATTTGTATTTATACAGAGATACAAATTAATCCAAAACTTTATTTTCCCATGAAATACAAGAATTGCAAGTGTCTTCAATTAAAAATAAGCATAAAAATGAGTACATTTTATAAAATACAAAAAGATAATAAATCCAATGAAAATAAATACTGTGGTGTAGATTTATCAATATTTGTAGCGATACAATGAGCAACTTGGAAATCTCAAGAAAATATTAAAAAACTATTAATTAAATTGGGCAAAAGCTACAGAATTTTAAAACCTAATATTACTTCTATAAAAAGCTATGCAAACCAGTGAAAAAGTATATTCTTTTTTAAATAGCATGACAAAATATGGAAGATTTCTGCAATAATTTTAAAAGAATGAGAGAAGTTATATGAAATTTCACTATCTGTATGTCTTTTTGTCTCTAGCTCTCATTGTCTTTCTGTCTCTGTCTCTTTCCTTTTCTCTCTCTCTTTTCTCTCATTTAAACTCAGACCCACACACAGTTGAGTGAATTCAAGGATGAAACAATAAATCAAATAAATGGAAATTCATTCATTGTCTAACACTGGAAAAGAGGAACATTAAAATATGTGTAAATTATTTTATTGCTGTAAAACCAAAAGAGTGAAAAAGTTAACAGAATTTTATGGGCATGGCATTCTGATGTGAAATGTAATGGGGAAAAATAAACAAATTCTGAAACTATATAATTATAAGGGGCGTTACAAAAGCACAAATACATGCCTAAATTCTTAAAGAATGTAGCTTAAGTAGGTTTTAAATATAAGAAATTATTGAAGAAAAATTAAACATGAGTGTAAAAGCAAATATATAAGGTTGAATTCTTACTTCACTGGTTCCACCAAAAGATTTCAGATTGATCAAAGGTTTAGTTACAATAAATTAAATTACAGAAAGACAGATCTATCATCTTAAGTCAAGGAAAGGCCTTTATTAATGTTTTAAAGCTCAATATAAATAAAATACTATTGATTTTCACTTTGTCTCCAAGAAAAAATTAATATATAAACTAGTTGAAAAAACATATTCAAAGATGATCATGTGTTCTATTTGTAATAGAAACAGAAAAAGTCTCCTAAATGCTTATTAAGACGAGAAAAGTTAAGGAAATGTGTTATGATGTGCTATTTGGGGTACTACACATAAACCAATAATAGTACACTAGTTGCATCTAAACCAACTAGATAGTACTCAAAATCATTTCTAAGATCTAAAGCAAGGTAAAAAAAACCCTATTATTTGATATTATTCACATGAAAATAAAGCATAACCAAATTTAGAATTTAATCAATTAGAAAATTTAATTCCTCTGAAAGGAAAAAAACTGAGAGAGCTGAGACTAACTCAAATAACTTCCTTATTATGCATCATAATCCTATTTTTAAAGGGCGGTTTTATTATACTTACAGTATTAAAGACCATGTCAACATTCAATAGTAAATCAAAGATTGTGGTTGGGATGGTGGAAAAATATTTGGACGAGGAAGCCAAGGAGAACTGCAGACCTTAGGGGAATTCTGTACATGTAACAAGTTTTCCTGGAAATGAGAATAGAGGATAGAAATAGTTACATCAGTGTACCATGAAGAACCAAATGTCTATAGATGCAAAGAGAAACATTCAAGCAAAGAGAAACATTCAAGCCAAAGATCAACAATAGTATAGGTATTAAGAAACAAAGTGTCCTGTAAATTGAAAATTCAGGACACAAAGGCAGCGCGTTGGAAGTGCAGGGACAAGTTGCATCAGAAGCTTTTCAGCATACAGGGAAGCTGAGATCGTGAGTAAGACATTGATCTTGTGAATTGCAAGATTGTTTCCATTGTCTTAGAGTATTTTGCAGATCTTGGTCACTGGTCCTTGAGTTTTATTTAATCCTTGTAACTTTCAGGATTGGTATTATTATTATTATTCTCTAAGAAAGCATCAAACAGAGTTAGAGTGAGGTTAAGTAAGTCCCTCCACTTCCATAGGAGTCACAGTTCGTTTGGGTGTCAGATTCAAGAACCTCAGTGAATGTTTCTAATCGCTGAGTTGTACAGGAAGATGAAAGACACTAGTGAAAATAAGGAGAGACTAAGGTTTTAACTACGATCACAGAAATGGTGGTTATAGATTGACAGAAGTTTTTTTGAGGGAGTAGTTTATACCAGTGGCAACAGCTGATGAAAAATGACCACAAAGAGAAAAATTACTGCAACCAAACATAAGAGGCTCACAGCTTGATGGGCGCGAAGACAGTAAGCGCAACGAAGAGTTGAATGAACAAAGAAAAACATTTACTTGCAGAAAGGAGCATGGTAATGCTCAAAATAGTGTGTCTTTAAATAAATATATAAGGGGCTTTTATTGGAAAGCACACACACACACACACACACACGGCAAAGACTTCTCATCATGAGTGAGGTGAGCCTATACTGACTGCTTTTTCAGATCATTCATCACGTGTTCAAAGAAATGGTGGATGGGCATCCTCCTGGGTAAGGAAGATAATACCACAGCTGAAGTTTGCTCTAGGTGATCTATGAAAAGAGATGCAGAGGGTTTTGAAATTGTGGCTGTTTCCTTATAATTTTCTGTGGAGTGGCTTATTTGAAACTACAGAAAAACAGCTTTGAAACCATGTTCAGTCATTTGAAGGGAAGGTAGCATTTCCTCTGCTGGTCTAAAACTTTCTGCAGGGGGGCTGACAATTGGAAATCAAAGAGAGCACTCTTAAAATACAAGCTAATGCTCAAGATTATGTGACATAGATATGAGCAGGGTGATTAAGTGTTTGGAAAAGGAGGAATGTGCTGAGATAAAAGTAAAGATGTGGGATGCAGAGGACCATAAGATCTGAGAAAGAAGATCTCAGGTGACCACAAGGGAAGTGTGCTACCTGCTGCCTGACAGAATAAATTCTACTGCGACCAGTGAGTGAAAGGAGACTTGAGAAGAATGAGGCATTTGAAAACTAAAAAAAAATTAAAATCTGTAGCAGTCAATTAGATATTATTTTCATTTGTTAAATAGTATTTTTTAAAATCAGTCACCCTGGTTGCATTAATTTTTCTTGCATTTATTCATATCATTATCTTGTTAATTTCATAAGAAAATTTAGTGAGAAAAAATACAGTGAACGTATTAAATAAGGAAGATACCATTTTCAGTAAATCGTAGGTTTTAATGCAAGTGATGTAATTATAATCTAATATAGAATCACTTTGTTTAGCCCATTATTCACACCCTGTACTCTCCCTTACTATTATTTTACCTAAATACATTTTAGGGATTTTAATGTTCAGTAACATATTTTTGTAAAATGGAACTAAGAATTAACCTTGCAGAACAAAGTAGTTTAAATTTTAACTGTGTAATAATGCCTTAAGTTATAGTAAGAAAATATATTTACACTTTAATGTAAGTTTTATGAATATATCACAAAGAAAGGAACTTTTTAAAGAAAGGAACTTTTTAATAGATTTTTTCTTTATAAACTTACATTCAAAAGAATTTATATTGAATGCTATTAAATATGGTTTTTATATTCCTATATTTAAAAAAATGCCTTCAGGAAATCTCAGTTTGTGTAACTGAAACAAAACTATAAGAAATTGAAAATATTGAATGTGATTTTTAAAAATAAATATATCACTGAGGATCATTATAATTTTAAAATGTGAAACACATTAAAAATAGAATTCGTTATCAGTGTATAATGCACCTTTAGGATAATCTTTATTTATTACATAAATGCTTTATGATATATCATATAGGTTTTTTTTATAAAAGAGCATCTGAGTAATATACTAATATGTGAATTGATGCATAAATATTAATAAATACTTTTATGAGCCTGATAAGAAATTTAACAAAGCAAAGGCATGAAAACTGTATCTAAATAATTAATATTGCTTACATAAACCTCTGCTGTTTGAACTACTGAAGAGATTCTTATCTTAAACTTGTATACCTGTAAGATATGGTTGCTAATCCATTTTGTCTGGCCCTATGGATTAGAATCTGTCCAAATATTTAGTTAACTTCTCAGTTTAAAAATCAGATAGAGTAGATACATACATAGGTAGTAGACAGAAAGAAAGATCCATTTCTTTGACTGATTTTGTGCCACCATTAGATTACACTTAAGAAACAAATATCCCAAGTGATGGTTATTTTTTCCTATCAATTTTTCCTGCTTCATCTTCTGCACATCCTTTTTATGTATTTACTCTCTAAATAATCTCTATCATATTAAAAACAAGGAGCTAGGAGCTAGAAATCTAATACCAAATAAGAATAAAGAGGTTTTTTACCAATCCGCTATAAAACAACCATAGCCAGTGATGATAACTAGAAAATAGTACATTACAGAATGTGGTTTGCACATGGAAACCCAAGCACCCTCAGGATGAGTTTCAGGGTTGTGCGTCCTCATCACTGGTCACTTTGTTAAGGGTGTGAGTTATACTCAGTAACTTACTCCTTCACTGAACTAGCAAGTAATTGAGAGGCAAAGTGAATTGAGCTGATTCTTAACATTTTCCATTATTAGTACACCTCCTACCAATTCCTAATTGCCTTTCTGCTGTCCAGAGGTTGATCATTTTATTCCTGGTAAAATTATGAACCTCTTTCACAAATATAAGTCAAGTAAATACATTTTTTAACCCTCTCTTAAATGTGAATCCCTGAAAACCCCAAATGTACTATATGGGTTTAAGCATTATCTCTACTTCACTTATTTTTCCTTTTTGTTCTAGAGTCTCCTAATTCTTTGTGCTAAAGCATATAGAACTCTAAAGTAGAATTCTTCATTCAAAATATACCAGTAAAATAAGTTTGAGTACATCTGAGTACATATATTTATTAAAAAGTACATACATCTGAAAGTATAATATAAATATCAATACTGACCTTCAAAAAGAAAAATTTTCAAATTTATTTAAGTATCTTGCAAATTATAAAATTACATATTTCATAAGCACATTTCTCAGTGTAAAATAAACCCATAAGTAACGGTAGACACAGATTTCTGTTTTGAGTTTCAATGTCCAGTAAAACATCATTGTTTTTCTCTTGTGTGGAGGCCAATAATGAACCAGAATTAAGTGTAGAAATGTCAGCTCTACCATCTAGATTTACATAATACTGACACCTTCAGCTCATATTTTATATATAAGGATGTTTGAAATATTGTTGTTTAAAAATAGCATAATACATATCAAAACTGAGAATGTCACCATTATTATAGACATTTGGTTGGAATTGCTTTTGTGTAGATAGCCTTTTGGAAATCATTTTGTTCAGGTATAACTAATTTCTCTGACAGACATGTCCTTTGGGGATATCAGGGTCAACATGTTTACTAAATGTGGAAAGATAACACATTTTATTTTTAATGTAAAAACTACCAATGACCTATTTTTTCCCCTGTATCCTAATGCATCGTTTTGCAATACTCTAGGAGTGCATGCTTACAGTACACAGCCCTGAAGCAACCCACTTAGAGATTTGTATGGATGAGGGCATAAACCAACAAAATTCTACATCTGAGCAGCATTCCTGTGCTCATGAAGGAAATAAGGTACTGGGGCAGGTTGATGGGCCCAGCCTAGATTGTTTTCTTCTTAGCATCATGTTTTATGCACTGGGAACCATGGATGAGTTCAGATAAGAGAATCTATCAGGTTTGACCCTCCTGATTCATTTGTACTGACTCAAAATTTTCATGTTTTTGTATACTTTTGAGTACCTGAATCTGCTTAGTTTGGAATCCCTAATTCTTAGTGGGAGAGTAGAGAAAAGCATTTTAATATCACTGTATTGGAATTAGCATCATTTCTAAACAGCAAATCTAGTAATGTTAAGTGATTAAAAAGAACCCATACATCTTTATAATCATAAAGCAAAATGTATATTTACAAATTGTTTTATTTTCTTAGAGAATTTGTTGTAAGCTGATTATTCTAAGATACCTCCTTTCCCCTCAAGTAATAGAAGTTTTTCTTAAAGAATTTTCCTATTTTTCTCATTGCTAAGACAAAATAGCCAACACCCAAAGTTAAAGGAGAAACAGTTAATTTCAACTCACAATTTATAGAGGATCCATCCCATAGGTGGCTGGCTGCAAAGCAGGGTAACATGGCAGAAGGACACAGTAGGAGAGGTACAGCCCATGGAAAGCAGGCAGGAGACAGCAAACAGCCCATGGAAAGCAGGCAGGAGACAGCAAAGCATCAAGCAGCAGTAGCAGCAGCAGCAACCTGCTTCTGTATTTTACACCTTGCACACTGCTCACCTTTGGGGTGGAGGCTATCATACCCAGGGTGATGTTTCCCATCATCCACACCAGCAACTATGGTATCTCAATCCGTGGACCAGTTTAATAAGCACTTATCCTGAATCCCATTATCACACACCTTACATCCTGCCACTTCCAAAAGACCCCATATATGACCCACTGAATGAGATGATGGGGGGCATCTAGAAACAGGACATAACAGAAATACATAAAAACAATACCTTATAGAGAAATATTTGATAAACTAGAGATTATTTGATTTCTACTGAATAATAAAAATATAGTGAACATAGTTTTTCTAAAAACTTATGTTAATCTTGATATGTTATCTTGTTAGGGTTCATTTAGACTTTGTATTTATCTACATATAATGTATAATTCTATACTTGCTAAATGTGTCATATTGATAAAAATGTATTAATATAATTCAAAGAAACATATGCATACACAATTATATATGTGTGTGTACATAGAGAGAGAGAAACCAAAAGAAAGAAAAGTTTGAATTTTATATTTATGTGGCTTCCTGCTTACTATTTTGTTAGCCATTTATTATCAGGTATACTCTTTTAGATGACATTCTGCTTTTGGGAACTTGCTAAGCAATTTAATTTATATAAAAGTAAATAAGAGCCAAAGATCTATCGAAGTCATGATTCATGAGAACATGAGGTCTGTCTACAGATAAGATATAGAATTCAGTAGCACCCAGCTCCACCTGCAGGACCAGGGCAGATAGTCCATGATCTTTCATTTGGAAGTACGGGATTTAGAGATAAATTTGGTTGTTAAAATAGCGGGACTAGGAAGCATAGCCTTTTTAACGATACAACACGGCCAAAAACACACCATTTTTCAGGTCCTAACTTATCTGTCTTGCCAAGCGTGTGTCTACTTGTTTTTCTGTGTTTTAGATGTATTTCCTCAGAGCTTTGTGAACTGAATCATTTTTAATTTCTCTGCTTCTTTAAATTAAGGCTCTGCAGTGAGGTCGCATGTTATTCGATCATGTTCTTTAAGCATAAATTTATAATTAAGTTCTATTCTTTCGTAACTATATACAGAAAGTCCATATACACCAACAATACATTGTAAGCACATTATTTTCTTTTAGATTTGAGAAGTGTGTCATGCTGAATTTATTTTATAAATGAAATTTGCCTCATGTTAAGTTTATGTTAAAACATTGTGGCTTCAAACTCTGATTTTACATTTATCATATTCCAGAGGTGTAAAGATGTCATACAGCTTGAAGTCATGTATCCATTTCATTGATGGCTCTAGTCTAGGCGAATAGCTGGAAGTGCAATGAAATATCTGCTGTAACAAACATCTAAATAAGTATTAATAATTTTAAGTCCTAAGTTTTCCTATGATTTTTCATCAACACATTTAATGCAATCAATATAACTTGAATGAAATATGTTTCATCCATAAATTTGTGTTGCTTCTCTGTATTTCAATAACAAATTACAATGGCTAATTTTTGGAGGGAGTGTTGTACAAAAGATTGAATTCAATGTCTTTCCACTAACTTCTTCCTGGTCCTTAACTTTTTCTTTTTCCTCCTCCTCCAACTCTTCCTCCTCACCCTCCTTTCCTTTGTTTTTTTCTAAGGCTTCCCAAACTTCCCAGGCTGAGCTCAAACTAACAATTCTGTCTAAGCTTCCAATCATGGGAAATTACAGTCATGGACTGATAAGAATTTGAATGCTACACATGCAAAATCTGTTGCTTCTTGCTTTTTATGTTTTTATTATTTTAAAGAGACAAAAATAAAAATAAAATAGTTTCAAATCAGACTAATAGAGTAACAATAATTAGCGCATTGTGTATTGTTATCTTCATAATAGTTACTACAGGCCTGACATCCTGTCCAAACATTATTAGCACAAACTTTTCTTTAAGTGAACTAAATGAAGCCAGCGGTATAACTATCTTAACTATTGTGTACACGTTGCCTCTTTCTTAGAAATAAAGAAGCATGGTTCCCTAGGGGCTCGGTATCTTTTCGGTATTGTAATAGCTGACAGTCATACATGGTTACTAATGCTGTGTAAGAGTTAGTAGTGTCTAAAATATGAACAACCTACTCTGCCATAGAGAAGGTAAACACGTTTGTAGGACAATGGATGCACTCTGAGACCATAATGAGAAGTAAAATAAATTAAACTCAAATTCAAATATCACAGTTTCTCTTATATGAAAAATGCAAATTATAAACAAAGAGAAAATTATAAATAAAAGATACTAGTGATTAGGTAGTGAATCTTTCTCAAATGGAAAGGGGAGATCAGGAAGTGGAGGGACGAAGAGTGAAGGGAAAGATGGGATGAAAAATCAAATGACGTGTTATGTACAGGTGCCAACTTCACACCATGTGCAAACATTATGTACTAGAACACATACTAATAAAAATAATAGCAGCCTAGAGTTGTAAGATTAGATGAGGATTTTCCTAGTAGAATCAACACAGCAAAGTTAATAACAAAAATGAGAATAGGAAGAATTCAGTGTTTTATGAGGCTGAATTGTACAGAATGGTCAGCAAGTGAAATAATCATAGCCAGGCCAAGTGAGAGTGTGTGTGTGTGTGCATGAATGTGTGCATGTGTGTGTGTGTTAGGTAGTACCTAGTTTTTATGATTTTCCTTTATATTGTGTTTAAAAATTCATATTGAAAATTGGACAGCATTTTGGAAGTGCAGGTATTTTTGTATAGTTATGAATGCAAACAGGTGCATTATTTCATTCCATGACTTTTAGGCTAACAGGACCTAATTTAATATAAAGACTTTAGTACAATTTGCTGGGTATGTTGTGACCATTTTCTAAGTTCTGAATCTATTGTGCTCGATGGTACATATTTTGATGAAAAATGTTTTACGTGAAGGGGATTTTAAGTGAGCTACACTGTGGTATAGTTCATAAAGATAAACAAGTTATTGTCTTTCTACAATTCTTGTCACTTCTAAAGAAATAACAGAAAAATTTTTCTCTCTTTTTTTTTTTTAGTGTGTGTTTGTAGTACAGGAAGTTTACATTCACCTTGTGGATCGGGTGCACAATGGAATACAAGTTGTTTCTTTTCTTAAACTCTTTCCACTCACCTCCCTCCTTCTGCCTCTCAGTCCTTTTTCCCTGTTTTCATTTTCTTACTATAGCTCTTAAATCATGTTTGTGACATAAAATGAGTATATTCTTTTAGGATATTAGGTTCCTGTACATGGCATGTACACTCCCTGCCCCCTGCACACACACACCTTACCATTGGTTTCCTGGACCCTTTCGCATTTGCAAAGGATCTAACCCCCTTATTTTCTTCTGTCCAGCCTTTATTATGATCTTTGCTTGAACTTTGCCTTATTCAAATAAGAGATGACACACAGTATCTAAGCTCATGCATGTTTTCGTGCAGATGGCTTGTATTTATCCTTCTCTGTAGTTGCAGAGAGCATTTTCTTTAACTTGAATCATCCATGTAATTATTTCATCTCTTCAATTTGCCTGTGTGGAAATATCCCAGGTTATCTACATGCTAAGGATTCAATTAATGAGCATTAAAACTGAGTATTATCTGAAGGTTAAATTAGTATTTATTTCCAATTGCAGATATCTCTAGACACAAATATAATTTCATTGTGTATATTAATTATGTGAAACTGATTATAATCATATCAAATATAATAAAAACAATGCACCACACTGATATAAAGCTAAGGTAAAGTATTAGACCATTAAATCTGTAAAGTTTTCATGCCAAAAATATTAAAATGTGTGTTTTTTGTACATTGGAACATTTTTAGAAACATAAACATTATATAAAAATATTGTATCAGAAATAAAATTAGATGCAATTAATTTTAGTGATTCATACAATTGATAAATTCCAATTTATATGTTGATGAATTAAAATAATTTAGCTTCTCTAAGTAAGAAAATAAGCATAAAATAATATCAAATTCTAAATCATGCTATTAAATATTAAATGATTTTTAGTCTATAGAAAGAAAAATATAGAACACATATTTAATAGAAGAGCATTAAAATAGAAATTCTTAAATATAAGACAAAACTTATGTCGTTATGCAATGCTTAAACAACTTGAAGATATTAATAAATGCTCTTAAATGACATACAATGTTATTTAATTTTGTAATAAAATATATGAAAATAAAGAAAATCATTTCTTTTTCTTAGACATAACTTGAAAAATTTCATTAGTTTGTAACCCTGCTTCATACTGTGCACGGAAAAATATAATTGAATATTAACTTATTTTGTCAAAAATATGTCAAAAATTTATAAAGTGTATACATTTGTTTCTTAGGTAACGTTATCGTATGTGATTATTGGCTTAACATGAGAGTTTTGTAAATTATTTTAAATGAATACCACAGTGATACATGTGGTAAATTAAAAGTATGCAACAGATCATATTGTCAAGTTTTATTCATTTAATATCATTAAATATACCTAATTTCATTTATTGTTACTAGAGTTCTTCTCCAGGACACACTATCACTGAGCTACTTCGCCAGTCCTTTTATAAATTTTATTTCAAAAAGGTCTCACTAAATTGCTGAGTTTGCAATGGCTAAACTTGAACTTGTGACCCTCTGGCCTCAACTTCTCAAAGTGGTAGGATTACAGATGTGTAGCACACTCTGACCCCAAATTCTTCATTTTAAACAGAAACTTTATACACAGACTTTGAGAGAAGCCTTTCCTAAATGTTTTATGTAGCTTATAAATTGAATAAGTCAAATTTCTTATTTTTTCTAAATATTATATTGATCAAATAATGAAAGAAAACATGATTTTAATTTAATATAGGTTTCCTTAAAATAATAAAAATTTATTACTAGTGTTGGTAATAAACTTCAAAGTTTCAGAGATATGGGCAAATATGCACACTTGAAAGTATTCTAAAACTGTTCTATTTTACTCATTAGATGTAGGTGTTACAATATAGTTAGAGGACTGTGGTGATTTTTATGTAAGCATAATAAAAAATTCTTATTCATTAATACTTTCAAAAAATTCACTGTGCAACCTAAAATATGCATGAAACTATGTTATATGATGCTGCTGATATAATAATTAAATATGCAGGTAAATATTGGATTCTATCACACAAATAAATGATGAAATGTTTGTTAAAAAAGTTTATGAATGCAGTTTTGGAAATAGATTAATTTAAATAAATGAATGTTATGAAACTTTGTTAATGAGATAATATTTTTCTCAGTGATATAAAAAATGTAAGTTATTTGTGGATCAGTTTGCGAAACAAAAGGACATTCCAACGAATCTTCAAGTAAAATGACTACATTCTCATTAATTTGCTTTCACATCTCCCCAAATGACAAACTTAGCCTTATTGATTTTGCTTTTTTTTTTTTTTACCTCAGATTTCACAGCAACATTGGAGAAAAAACAGAAAGCGAAAGAAGTAAATATGTTTAAACTGAAAATGTTACATGGTAAACATAAATTAATTTCTACATCTTTCATTCTATTCAACTTCTTCCATAAAAAGATAGAAACCAATTTATCATTGCTTTTTTAGAGAAAGAAATAATGCCTCAGAAATCGCAAGTCTTTATGTTCTTGTTTTAGTGTTTTTACTTTGTTTTACATGTAAACACAGATATAACATCAAATAATAAGAGCACTTGAATTTTTCAAAAGTCCAAACTCTGTATTAAATATTTTGCACTAATTGATTCCTTTTACATTCCCTACAACTCAACATAATACAGGAAACATTTAGACTATATTCTCATGGTCTTAAATTTTGGTAAAATTTGAAACATTGAAATGATTGTGTGCAATGGATTTAGTGGCTTCAGTGTGAGAAATAAATACGGTGAAATGAGCAATTCAGAAGATAATTCACAAACAAATTTAAATCTCAAGGAAAAGAGTAGGAAAGCTTCCATTCTAACATCTAAATTGTCTGTAATCCTTCTGGGATAGAGGCCTGAAATAAAAATTCAGTTCAATGGAAAATAACATGTTTTCAGTACTCCCTTTAATCTGTGGATTAATATACTTAGTGACAACCACATATTTGTGAGAATTACAGAATAGTCAAGCCTTGCACATCTAAGAAACCTAATGGTCTTAGAGATACATGGAATTCTTCATAATGTAAGTTAACACAAACTAAATCTTAGTAGGAAAACATTTTCTAGGCAGGGATTTTTTTTTTTTTTAACATTTAAAGAAAGTCATAATTTCTTGCTTAGATGCCAGTGAAAGAATTAAGAATTCCAATAGGTGGATAAAGTCCAAAAAAAAGTTGGAAAAGTCTTGTTGTACTGCTTTTTCCATGATTTTATGAGAAAATATCTGGAAATATTTATTTTGGCACAAAATTTAATTTGCAGTATCAGATACAGCTACTTGATGAATTTAAAAATAATCCTAATTTTACTAAAGCATATAAAATAGTCATTTTTAAACTAACATGTAAAAAATCAGGCAGTATTTATTGTCAACTGTAGTACATTTACAGGGCTCAAAATAGATAAATATATTTCAATCTTCCATGAACATGGGTTTAATATTTGGTATTTGTTGTATTCAGGGATTGCAAGGAGAACAACATACAGGACACATAATTTATAGTATTATTTATAATGGTCACCCAAGGAGTCAAATACCAGGAAAGCACAGGAAATCTGTGACATACTAAAGACCTACAGCCAAGGGCCTAGTTCCATGGCAATATCCTGCGTGAGTTCAGCTGAAGACCTAGAGCCCGTGACAATGCCCTGCAGATGTTCAACTGGAGGTCTAGAGCCCACAACATTGACTCATGCAAGTCTGTTTCATGAATCTATGCCATTATGATGAAGAATCTGTCAGTAGGTTTGAGGGCTCTGCATTGGAGCCAAGAAGTGGTGTTCGAAAGAACAGCCACGGCTCCCCTGAAAACTATCATAGGCATCAATGGTGAAAATGAGGTGTCAAGCCCCTCTAAAAATGAGAAACAGCCAAATTCACAGGAAGCCAATGTGAAGAGCTTCTGTTAAGATTGAACATCACAATCATCCCCTCCATAGACAAGAAGCGATACTCAAAGTAAGAACCAAAGCTCCCCCAAAGTGAACAGCAGCCACTACAGTAACAAGGTCCCAAGTTCCTCCAATGATGGCTGTCAAGTTCATCTCAGAGAAGCCAGACTGACAAGCTCCTCCGGGAAAACCAACAGCTCCAAAGAACCAACAATTCCAAACACCAACACTCTTCCTCTCCAGGTCTCCTTTTTATGCTGGCAGCAAAACTCAGGTGGGCCATCTACAGCATCTACGCCACAATGCTGAGAGTAGATGGATAGGAGTGACTCAGTAGCAGCAAGAGATTGGGGGTGAGTGACATCAAGTTAAGCTCAACAGATTTAATAAATAAATACAGAATACTGAATGAAATTTGAATTTCAAATAAACAACATATAGTCATTTAGTATAAGAATATCATGCTGACAGCTGAGAATGTAAGTAAGTGCTAGAGTGCTTGCCTATCATGCAAGAGACGTTCATTTAAATCCTCAGAACCACATAATAAAATGCCCCATGCATTACTGACATGTACTCATGTTAAAATTTAAAAAATATATATTGTTTAGCTGAGATGCAATTATATATACATGTCTTGAACTGTATTTGCCAACCTAATTATGATTTTCTTGATTATACCACATGCTTTTATATTTTAAATTTATCAGTGACAATAGTTACAACACATAGAACAGAATTACCTTTGCAGGAAAATTTTTAGAAGTTCAGTGTGCATTCTCTTCTTTAATTCTCCCAACACCCTGTGGATAAATATGGTTATCATAATGCCCTATATTGAGGGAAACCAAGGAAGGAAAAATATTAGAGTCTTGTCATATCAAATTCCAAACCTTGTAATAAATGCTTTCTCAAATCCCAAATATCTAGTAGCTCTGGGATAGAGAGACATTGGCTTAGAACATGGAATGAAAATAGAATACACAAAATTTCTTAAGAATTATCTGAGGCATTAGAAATATATCAAAGGCTATGAAATCATAATATTATTAGAAATATAAAAGAAAAGGTAAAAAAAACCCAAGAATTCAAAAATAAAATTCCAAGATGTATTCATTAAGTACTAAAACTATGACATTGCTGGCACAATGTCTAAAGATTACTGTTTCATAACTCACAAAAATCCTAAATATACTGAACAAAATATGCCTCATTATGAAAATAAAGTAGATTAAATTGATTGAGCCATAATTCAGCAAAAATGATTGTAAGACCATAGACATTTTATAAATTGAATATTTCAAAATATTGTGTAAAAAGCCAAAGCTAATACATTCTTTTTAAGCATTTTGTAAGTTGATAAAAATAGTGTGTTTTTTAAAAGAAATCTTTTAAGTTAACTGATTGATATTATTTCAGTTCTATAATCTGAGCTAATTTTCTTACTTTTTCTTCTCTGAGGATTTATTTTGGCTAGAATTTTTAAAGTTCTATGTCAATTAAAATGACTTAATAAGGGAGTCCTTTCAAAGGACTAACAAATTAATTTTATGTTGTATTGCCAGAGAACTTTCTAATTATAATAGCGCTGAGAATATTCATGGCTACTAAGTTTAAGGAATTGCTTAAATTCATTATGTATGTTGAGAATTCTTTTAAAGTTGTGCCAGCAAGTCTACATTATAAGGTAGCCATATGCTCTTTCTTCAGATTTTTCTCTTCACACAAAATTAAAATGTATGCAGCATTAGTCTGAGTTTTACTTTTAAAAAGTTAGAATGAAATTTAGTTTTTTAAAGTGTCCACATTGCTATGCCACAGTTATATATATATATATATATATATATATATATATATATATATATAATATATATCAGTTGCTTTTTTTTCAAAGAGAATATAAGAAATGAGGTAGATTTAACTTGCAACTAATGAATACAATAATTTAGTAAAAAAAATTCATAAAGCTTGCCATTTAAAAATTTTATATTTATCACCATTTTTCTCTCTGAGATAAATGGTTTGTAATTATTTTTACAGGAAATTTTTGTATCTATATCATATTGAATTTGAAGCTTTATCAACAATTATGAAGTAAAAGCTAGCCAAGAGAGGTAGCAGCAATAAATAAATAAATAAACAAATAAATAGTACACAAAGACATTGTAAAAGTTTTTACAGTTAGGCCAATATGAGTGTAAAATAGTGGTCTCTGAATTTTCCTGGATGTGCTCTCTCTCTCTCTCTCTCTCTCTCTCTCTCTCTCTCTCTCTCTCTCTCTCTCTCTGTGTCTCTGTGTGTGTGTGTGTGTGTGTTTCTGACTCTTGATATAGATATACATGTAGATGTAGATAATAGATATAGATGTGGATATAGATATATCAGGTCTACAAATTGGTCTGTTACTCTATAGGATAAAGATTAACTTTTGTTAAAAGAAGGTTAAACATTTTTATTTCAGAGATTAGCAGTTCTAAGGTAATAACATGTAGAGCCTTGGCTATAAATGCAAGAGTTGGAGGAATGGGGGAGTTTGAAAGGGCAACAGAATAACTGTAAAAAAAGAATGAAGAAGTGTTATCTTCATGCTTCCATTCTTCAGGAGGAATGCAATCATTGAGCTCTGAAGCAAGTACCAATGTACCATTTTTATAATCTATGATATTAAAAATTATCCTTGAAATTAGAATTTAATCTGAAGTATTTCCATGCAGATTATGTAGCATGTAAGTATAGTCATTTTATAAATATAGTCGAGAATTATAAAAATAACATCATAAAATTTTCATGAAAGTGGTACTTTAGAAAAATCTATAATATCTCTGATGTTTTTTGTCAAAACTTTTCGCTGAAATATTAGGAAGACTAGTCTAAGACATCCGTATGTTAAAAGCTCTAAAATTAGGAGTCAGTGTACAAACTGACATCCAGAACCTAAAATGAAATTTTTAGACCATGAAGATAATAGAATGGGCTAAGAGACATGCTAGGCAGTTTTCCTATGGTTCATTATTTTCCAGAAACAATAAAATGGATCATTAATTTACCCTTTTTGGCTACATGGCTTAGAAACTCATAGATGAGCTTAAGAGAAATGTTGTGTATCTGTCTTTGCACACTATTTTGGGATAGACGACATGTTGTAGGGTTTACATCATCCTTTTCCCATATGTAATAGTACTGCTATTTTTACATCCCTCCAGAATTCACAGAAAGGAATGATTTAAAGTATTGTGCAGAATTCAACTTGAAACAAAACTTCCATAACTAAAGCTTGGATGTAAATGAGTAGGCAAAGGATTTATCCTATAGTTCAGGAGTTATCTGCAATTAACTGTTCAGGGAATCATTTTTTAAGCATTCAATATAGGGAAAAGAAGAAAAGAAAACTTGTGGTATGAGACCTAAAGAAATGTACTGGCTGAATTTTTTCCATGTACTGGAAATCATTCTTGAAACAAATCACAACTTTTTATTTAGCAGTAGTTCAGAAAAACACATTTAATCACTTCAGAGAAATAAAGTCAGGATAAAAAATACCAGCTTTCATTCCTGAACCTTTAAAGCACTGTGTTAGCTATGTTTGGCTAGAACAAAGTATCGAGGATAATCAGCTTCTGAGGTGGAACATTTTATTTTAACCGACAGTTTATTTTTTCTTTCTTTTTGATTTTTTGGTGTTTTGGTTTTAGTTTTTTGAGACAAGTTCTCGCTATGTAGCCTGCCTGGCCTTGAACTCCCGGTGGATTCAGCTGACTCAGTTCCAGCTCAGATTAAAAGTTGCACCGCCACACATTCCCCCTTCTCCTTTGACCTTTTTGCCTTTGAGTCGGTGGCAAAGCAGCACCTCCTGATGTGGAGAATTTATGCCTGAGGAGGCCTCCCCCTCCCATGATCTCTGAGCTCACTCAGGGGAGAGACCAGGGTCCCAATGTCCCCCACAAGGGATCCATTCTACTTAAAAATAATCTTTTCCTTCTTGTCTTTCAAAACTACTAATGCATTAATAACCAATGTTAGTTAATAATGAAAGAGAAATCATCAAGAATTTAACTAAAAAAACACAGGTAAAATAAAGCAGTGTGCAAAGTGAGTATACGGTATTCCCGAAGCCCTTCCTTCCATACAAATACCTGGTTCAGATTTAGAGAGATTGGATCTGCATGAAAATTCACAAGGTAGAGGAGATACCACTTTATTACACCAAGTCCTCACAGTTAAAAGTACGGTTTGGGCTTTGAAAGAGAAGAAGGAAATGATTATTTTAAATAGAATATGAATCTAACTTAAGAGTGTGGTTAAATGTTTTATCGCTGAAGACAATAGCAGTCTGTAATCTTCCCAAAATATCTCCAGGGATCATAAATTAACATTCTAAGGACGATGCTTTAAAGAAGTCATTGGAGGACTATAAAACTGTGTCAAGTTCATCGCCCTCCAAGTTTAGACTGCTAAATAAATCAGTTACCCAACGAAGCAATAGAAACAATTGGAGCACAAATAGTAATACAACCATGCCTGAAGAGAATAATTCAAACCGGGAAAAAAGTCTACATTCTTGAAGAGGTCAGAGGTCTCCTAACAATCAGTGCACAGTACCAGAGATGTGCGGTCATGTTGTCAGCATCGACAGATATGAGCACGAAGTATAGGGAAAGTTTCCGAGGAAAAATAAGCACAGACAAAAATGTGGGTTAAAAACAAAGTATTTGGTAGAGACCACCTATGATTAAGTTTGAGAAAGTGACAAAAGTTTCTCTGACATTGTATGTTTCAAAATGTTAAATATGACATCTTTGGTTTTCTTAAATTTTCCCAAGTTTTAAACTTTTTTTGACTTTTATTAGTACATATTTCCAGACCATAATGACTACTTGCATTGTAGAACTTGACTCATATAGAAAACACATTGCAATTATTTTTTCCCCTTCTGTTACCCCTTTTTATTTTTGCAGCACCAAATTCATGTATCTGTCTTATAAGACTTTATAAAAAAAAAAAAAAATATATATATATATATATACACACACACACACACACACACACACACAGAGACACACACACACAGAGACACACACACAGAGATTGTAAACCAGAGTAACAAGCTTGAACATGTAAAAACATATATGACAATTGTATTAAGTCAAGGTACAATTTTAGGTACATTGTCCTCACTGGTTTACATACTTCTTTTTCATTCTCTTTTTTCCTATTATTTGTCTTTTATGTTATACCTTTTATATATATTATATATATAAGAGAAGCAAGGCAATATCTAATTTCGTGTGACTGATTTACTTTATTAAGCATTAAGTTCTCAAAATGAATTTATTTTCCAACAAATGACTCAAGTTTATCCTTCATTGTGACACAGCAGCCCTCACTGAGTATAAGCACCACTTTTTCCTTATCCGTTCATCTGTTGGTAGATATACAGACTACCAACAGATGCATCCATACCTAAGTTTATAGCAGCATAACTCATAAGAGCTAATATTAGTATTCCAAAATTTCCATGTAAAGTCTATAGCTGAAAATGGTGGACAGTACTCTAAATGGCTTCACATTCTAGGCAGGGCAAGAAGAATACAACCTTTCAGGAGTGGTCAGAACATGACAGAATTGGTCTTATTATGGTACATGAAGACGTCTAATCAAAGCACATAAAGTATATTGTCAAATTATAAACATTTGAGTTTGCACTTTCACACACAAGTGCAGCTACCAGTAGAATCATTCATAGATACAAACAAATTGCAGAAGCAACTCACAGCTATGTCACCATTTTAAGATCACTATAAAAGTAGAAATAATAACTATACTGGAAATAAACATGGTCTATTTATAATATTGTAATATTTGTGTGGGGGATTTTTTATGTTTTACATTGTATACTTGTATCAAAGGTGAAAAGAATCACTATGTCTGACTTAGGAACAAGTTTGCCTTGCAAATGCTCTGCCTGAATAGAATGTGTTCATGACTCAGCGACTTACTTCGCAAAGACTATCATGAGTATAGAAAATTCTGAGTCATTGGCTTGAGGTGTCTAAATTCTGTGTCTTTCCCGAGTCATCACAGTGTTCCTGGAAATGAAAATGTAAATGCCTTTTCTTCCACCTCATGCCCATGCTCTTGTACTATTAGAATTGTGAATCATTGGCTCAAAACCATTCGGGAGGGCAGGTGCTATGATTCTGACATTCTTCTTCATCTGTGCCCACTTGCTGATACCAAGCGAAAATAACCCTAAGGGAGTCCATTGCAGAACCTGAAGTTTTCCTCAGCAATAAGAGACTGCTGCTATGTCAACCCTTTTGTAGATGTCTGAGAGCAATACCTCTTTGAAGGTTTCCTCTCTGGACCTATATGAAGACTTGAGAGAAAACTCACAATAAGCTATATGGGATATTTTTTAAACGTGGGACAAAGAAATGGGTCAGCAAAAAAAAAAAGTCATTTTGGGCTAGATTTCAAATAAGCAAGTTCACAGTTAGAGATGTAAATATAGATGAAGAGGAGGATGAGAATATCCAATGCATCACTCATATCAGACAACATTCTTCATTGGGAGCCCTCTGCATCTCAGGATGGCTTATTGAGAAAAACATACATCTAGAGGACCCGCAGCTACTTTCCTATGAGAAAACTCATCTGTGAGTGAGCACATGACTTCCTGAAGCTCACCTTGTCCCTGCACTTCTTCAATTACATGGGAGAATAAAATTTCATTACAATTTATCAACAGTGACCACACAACTTCCTACTCAAATTGGAAAAGTTTGGGGAAAAGGGGATTCTACTATTAATTTTGTTGAAGTTGGATTTTTTCCAGGCACAATCAGATATGCAATAACCCTTAAAAATCAATTTGAATTTTGTGCTCTTATAATAACTATGCTCAGTATCTTCACTGACATTTAGATTTATTAATTATATTTTACATGATTAGTAGGTAATTCTATAGACAAAAAGGTTGCCAGGTGAGGACTTAGACTTGAAATTCTTACTTCATCCCTATATAAGGAGGTTTCCTACAGCACTATTCTTACATAGAGCAACATGTGCTGAAGGAAAGATCAGAAACCAAGTTACTTGTCAGATGCGGATGTGTTAAGTATAAATGATAGTATGTTAGCAAGGTAATCATGTTGCTTGCTTTGCTGTTATGTGAGGATCACAAGACCTACTACACTACTCATTATGTCTTCAGATTTACTTTTCCTGTATTTTTGTTTTCTCGAAGGGTTTAGAATTTTGAATTATGAACTAATTTTACCTGTGGAAACCCTGTATCACCAGAACCCCTGGACTTTTTTGCTCTTACCACTATTCTAGTAATATAACTCAGCAGGTACCATATTTTATTTTAAATTTTCCTGGAAATTTGCTGATCCATGTGAGTCATATAAACGTGAAACCCCAAATCTCTGTTTATAGTTATGGAGTCTAAGAGGTTATCCTCAAATGAGAATGGGAACACCACTTTGTGATAAATGTAGCATAAATTTATGCACATCAGTACTGGACTTTGGTTGGTAAAGTTAATCTGGGAACTTCAGGTTATTTGACTTTCATACTACCCACACTAGAGACAGAAACTGATACTAGAGATTAATTAGACCATTATTTTAAGAGAAATTTGTGGTTTAGCCCATTTCTGTTTCAGAACCCCACTGATTGGCTACATCATAGGCCTTAGAAGTTCGTTTGGCTTTGTTTCTTTTGTTTTGGAAGTCTAAAATCCAAGGATCACATCTGGTAAGGGTTTTCTAGCTGCATCACAACATTGAGAACAGGATAAAGGAATATTTGTGTGAGAAAAACCATTCCCAAAAGCTCTATTGTTGCCCATCAGCAAAGGGTTCTTTTCCTGCATTCAGACGGAAATTTGCAGCTGCAAAGTACAGCTCTTCTAACTAGTCCTGACATCACTAGGTGATACCAGATAATACCTGGATCCCAACAGGTGACACAACCAGCTGCTGTTAGCTGTTGCTGACAACCAGGGCCTTCTGGTGCTGGCCTGTGTCATACACAGTAGGTCAGTGCTGACTGCTAGTGTCTAGAACTCTTACATGCTACTTAGTGTTTAAAATGCTTCCTTTAAAACATCTGTTCTGTCCACATTATTTGAGATTTAAAAAAAAATGCAAGAAGATTTTCAGCACTTTTGGAACACATGCTACCTGAGAAATAATTTGCAGAGAGTTTTATCAGACCATCAAAACGAGTGTTTATTAACAAGATCTGTACTGAACCACAGAGGTGTGTGTACACTGAAGGGCCCCTTCCAGTCTAAATAGAGAAGTGGGTTTGGGGGTGCCATCTATATGGCACCTTCAGGGAGGGATAGATTAAAAATCAGGGTTGAAATCAGGGAATCTTGTGGAAGCCCCGCTATGAGGGCTGGAGGTGCTAATAAGGAGTCCAGTCCCCTTTCTAGGAGGGTGTCCCCTCACTTTTTCTGAAAAGCAACAGTAAAATGGAAAGTGGAAGAGCTGTACCATGGGTGGGTATGGACCATGCTGAGAGTGTGGCTGCTCTCATGCTGGTCAGGGAGGACCCTGGAGCAGTTTTTCTAGTGCATCCTTGCTGGTGAGGGAGCAGAGCAAAGCTGGGGGAGGGGCTGTCAAAGCCCAAATCTCCTTCCAGCCAGCACCTCTGTGGCACTTTTATAAAAAGGGTCTCACTTTTATAAAAGGGCATTTATGACCTATTTGGCTATTACCCTGCCCATACTGGCAGAATGGGGGACAAAGTAAAATAAATAAATAAATAACTCTTACTAATTTATATTGCCAGGTAATTGTCACACGGTGAGTAACTATACCTAAGTGTCATGGTGATCATCTTGGATTAATCCAGATCTTTTCTCATGGCTGAGTGAATCTTATAATGGCCTGGATATCACACAATGTGATTCTGATACAATGGGTTATAAGATTGTGTACAGTAATGTCTAGAATATTTAACCTGAAGATTTTTAAAATTTATCTTTGGCTGTTTTATTTTATGATATAGAAATAAAAGTCAAAATCTTACACATACATTAGCAGAGAGCAAACAAATACATACTTATAACCTGGCAGAGAAAATAATATAAAAAGATACCACAGGCAAATAAAAAATGATGAAGTGTCTTATGTTTTATTCTCAAATCATGATACAGAGCAATATGCCAAATATTACAGTTAGAAATGCTGTGATTTATAAGTCAAAACACAAAATATTCTTATGGAACCAATGACTTTGATGGAAGGTCATCTATGTATTCATTATTAAATATTTAAATACAGATTACAGACAAATGGTTGATTACTCAAATGAAACACTAAGACACAGAAAAGTCATTAACATGGAATGCATACACAAAACACTATAAACGTGTATAAGAACTATGTTTCAAAAAATATGTATAAAGCAGCCTAAAATTTAACTTATAGGAATAGTTAACAATGATAACCTAAATTAAAAATTCAGTCACATCTCTCTATACATTGCCAAATAAGATTGGGAGATATATGATTTAAAACAAGAATAAAAAACATACTTTGTGCCCTCTTATTACCTAGTAATGTTCAAGCAATTGTCAACTAAAAGATCAATTCTTATAGTTATCGAAGTTGAAAATTAATGTACAAATATTTGAAAGAATCACCAGCAGTGTGACTGCAAATCTTAAAATGTGATATTCTTTGAATAAAATTATATTAAATATAACATAAATATCCATTTATTGATAATTTTGGAATAAAATTACATTACGACTATGCACGAAATAAGCAGATATAAATGGCATTTTAAGGCATTTTATTCCCTAAAATTGTAGACATACAATGAAAAAGACCATATAATTTCCTTCTGCCTGCAATATTCAAAGGTAGTTGAATGTGTGTGAGTTGCACTTTGGGTGAAGTGTCATTACAAAGAAAAGGAAAACTTGTGCTTTTGTTTGTGTGGTTTCCTTGAATTTTATTTTCAAGCATATGTAGTATGTTCATGACTTGAAGAAAACAATTTGAATAATATATTCTTTAAAATGTTAAAGAAATAATTTTTCTATTTTAAATTCAAAATATTATGAGTTCTGGCTGGGTCATGCTATACTAACATGGGATCCATAATCACAACAAAGTATAATGATAATATATTTTAAATAATGGTTCAATTATTTCATAATTGTTACCCCACAGAAAAGTATGGTTACTATGGTAATCAACATCTGAAAATGGTTTTTGTTTCCTGCTCTATGAGCCCTGTGTAACCTCAGTCTTTGGATACATGAGATTTATGAGTATGATAAAATATCACTCATATTGTTATACTATTTAATATGGACAAAGTGATTTGCTTTTCAGTTGAATTTAAGGACCTGAGCTGTTGATTTTGAGTTAGTTCACGCAGAGGTTATCTTGGGTGAGTCTGACATAATCAGATAAACTTTCTAAAAAATCTGGAGAAATTTGAAAGCAAGAAATTTCACTGCTGGTCTTGAAGCAGCAAACTGCCATGCTGTACAGAAGCCACACAGCAGACCACAGAGATCCGCATGTAGGAGTCAGTCACAGTCATTAGTTTATAACCAGAAGGTGGAATCTCAGTGTGACAACCATGAGGAACGACATTCTGTCAAGATTCAAGGAAATTAGAAGAGGATCTCAACTCAGAGGAAACTTGATTGCACTCTGTGAGCATCGAACCAATCCATAACCACACTCAAGATCCACAGGAGTTGGAAAATAGTAACAGCTGTAGTTACAGAGAAATACAGAATAGGATTACCCACCAAACCTACAAAATGTTAATGATTCTCACAGTGGAATAATAGCAGCAATTCCAAGTACAAGGATAACATCTCTTTATTGTATCCATTTTATGCTGTTGAACTGTCAGACTGCACAAATGTGCTGTTTAACAACCACGAATTAAATAAGAGGCACTGCTTTCTTATTCATGACAAAATAGAGTAACAGTGAATTGGAGAACAATAACCTTTGCCTTTATTTTATTAACACCTTCAGCAGATATATACACGTTTTATTCTCTCTTGCTTGTAAAATTAAGTTTGTGATTATTTAAAATTCATTTTTGCAAGTGTGAATTAACACAGCTACTTACTTTTCTGTCAATAGTGAATAAATGAGAAAAGGTCCATTACAATTAACTACCTGTCAGTTAATATCTATGCCTCTTTCATATACATGTGATTAAACATAATCCATACCGATGTTGTTACTTACATACAAGGGGTTTTCTTTGTCCATTTAGGAAGGGAAAACCTGGAATTAATATCACTTCTACTTTGGCAGTAAGAAAAAATCCATATAAAACTATCGATATTTTAACCATCAATGCTTTAAGATCACATGACAATCAGATTGAAATCTAAGAAAAGATCCTCTTACAAGAAAATTACTGAAAGTCAAGTAACTTAAACAATTTTTTTTCTAAATCTAAATGTATTAGCCTGAAAATACAGAATTCTGAGAGCCACAGATAGAACTTTGCAACTATCTGTAGGCTCTGACCCACACATTTTCATGCTGTACTTACCAGAAACATTGAGAACAGGATTTGAAATGAGTTTTCCTTTGTTGATTACAAGCATGTGAAAGCATATGGTCCTGAAAGAACAGCCCACTCCATCCTCTAGTAAAACCTCAAAACCCATCTTCAGTGTGTTTCCTTGGTTGTACTAAAGACTTCAGAAAACCCTGCCACACAGCAACCAAGAGTACCCACAAAATAAATCAACTCTAAGCTCCAGAAGGGGCAAGATGTTTTCTGGGGCCAGCTCAAAAGAGATCTTCCAGTACTGTAGAAGGACTAGGCTGATTGAGAAAACCCCATGCAGACTGTGGGGTGTCATTTTAGGATAAGGCTGGGGATTTAACTCAGTGACTCAGTGCCTGCCTGGAAGCCTGAGGTCCTGAATTCGATTTCCAGTACAGGAAAAAAAAAAAAAAAAGAAGAAGAAAGAAAAGAGAAGAAAAAGACCAAAGATATAAGAAAATAAAGAACAACCACTCCCACCTCCCATTACCACGATCAATGAAGAAAAGTATTAGTTAAAAGCAAGAGTGTGGGAAAAAGCTAATGAAAAAATATAAAGGGAGAAGTGAAACTAACGCAGGACCAGACGTTGAGGAAAACTCATTGACAAACAGGTTGGCACTCTGAGCACAAAGTAAAGGTAGATGATTTGAGATCCGCAGAAGGGAAGATCATGTTATCCACAGTAAGCAAGCAATCCAAACGGGCTCCTCTCTACTGATTAGAGCCCATGACCACGCTTAGGCAAAGAAGACCGATGACAGCTTTCAGGAAAAACACGTTTATCCCTGCCGTATGTGCTCTACACATGTTATCTACTTCGTGACCCAAAGTTAAAAAGAAAATTAAAACAAATTCATGAAGAGATAAATGGCAAAAATGGTCAGTTTTCCACTATGCAAACACAAAAGTTCAGGTACAATAGTGAATGTAGTATCAGACTCCATGAAGAGGCTGAAAAGCTGTTTTGTTCTTTCATTTTCCTTTAACTTAGCTGTTCTGCTTCCATTGGCTTCTCATTCTGATTACCTAGTAAAATACTTCCTTTAAAACTTTTGTACGAATGTCTTCATTTCAGAAAATGCATTCTCATAGGTACTTTTTAAACAACTTTAGATATAATTATGTGTGCCTAGCATTTTGGATTATTTTTTCCACTGATTCTTTCTAAAGGTGTTCTCAGAACAACTATGTACATGATTCAAACACTTGCACCATTGCAGGCCATGAAAAGCTCAGACTGCTTAGAAAAGTGTCTTTATGCGGCGTGGGAAAGGTACTAGTTTTTTCTAAGATCAATATAGTCTATGTTTGCAAACTGAATTACGTGCTCTAGGGCTCTGGAAGGTCATTTATTAGTTCAATAGGGTCCTTGAAGGTGCCTTACCTTGCTTCAGTTCTATTGCAATCAACATTTTGTGTTTCATATACTCCATCCACTCCTGTGGGTAACCATTCTAAATCACCATGCCAGAAAACAATGTTAAAAGAGACTGGATATCTTTTCTAAAATGTCAGTTGCTTTACATTAACATTCTCCATTAGTGTTTTTTTTTTAATTACACAAGAAAAAGGACTTTGAAATTTTAGCTATGATTCTTGAGTTATCCCCTCAAAATAAGACTTGATTTTATTATAACTTAAATGAAGTAAAAACGGATGGTAGTTTCTCACTGTATTTATAGTTAACACATTTAGAGACCCACAGTAAAAGCCGAAGTCCACAAATAATACATGCTAGATATTTATACTCATCCATATACATGAATGATAAAGATTAAGTATAAATTAGGCACATAGGAGTTTAAAGATAATAGTTAATAAAATAGAAAACTCATAACATAGTATAAAAAATTAGTTAAAACTTACACATTTTGGGGATCCAGGGATTTAGCTCAGTGGCTCAAACACTTGCCTGGTAAGTGTGAAGTCATGAGTTCAATTCCTAGTACAAAGAAGAAGAAGAAGAAAAAAAATATATATATATATATACTTTTTTTGTGCAGGACTTTTCATTTAGTACTTTAGACCACTATTGGTCACACATGGATTAAACCACAGAAAATGAAACTGATGAAGAATGAATGCTACATTTCACAGAGAAGTACTTTAAGAATAATAAAATTGTTTAAAAATTTAGCTCAAATTTCAGAATTATATGCAGTATTAAAATATTTCCCGATACCTTAAAGTTACTTTTTCAGTATCTTTCATAGCGCAGTGAAACATCTATAAACTTCTAAAAGTGAATAAATTTATCTATTTGAGTTTATACAAATACATAAATTTCTCTACAAGTATCAAATACTGTTAAAACCATATTTATACAAGTATACACTATCATGTTAAAAATTTAAAAAAACTAGATGTTCAACATAATTTAAAAGTTATATATATAGTTGCAATAATTATAAATATAATTAAAATCATACTTATTTTGTTATTTTAATAGTTATTAACTATTATTTAAAAGTTATTTAAAATAATATGTTTTAAATAGAAACATAAAAGTCTCAATATCTGAATCATTAAATTTCTGTGGTAACATACATACATACATACATATGTAGTTGAGAGATTAGAAACTTGTGTTACAGATTCAAAAACATCTTTTCTCTGATCCCTATTAAGTACTGTGCTAACTTTATCTTAATGTGATGAATTTATGGATTATTTTTCTTATTATTTTTATGTCCTCAGAGTACTATTTTAAAACCCTGTGTGTATTATTTTATGTAACCATTAAAATAAGCATTTTGAAATGAGAACATATGCAGAGTGAATCAGTTGTCTCTAATTTCTAATACTTCTCAGAATTGGATAATCAATTCTACAATCATTTCTTTAACTTGTAGACTGAAAAAAAATTATGTGTAGTCTTTCTCTGCCTTTGATTGAGAGCCAGTTAAAAAAGAAATAAAACGTGTGAACCAGTTACTGGATATTTGTGTATTATTTTTATTAACTTCAGATTTCAAATACTGTATCACATTGGCTAATTATGCATTCAAATTTGATTGATAATGTGCTTAGAACAGATAATTCCCTGCCTGAAATCCCCTAAAAAGACACTACTAAAAAGCCAGCTGGCAGGTCAAGATTTACCTATAACTTTCCAATGTTATACCAATATATGAAAAATAGGAAGAGTTATGTTTTAAATTAATTAAACTTGTTTTTGGATATATTTTCATAGCTTATTGCTTTCGTAAAGAAAGTTTAAGATTTTAAAAAAAGAATTTACAAGTTTTCTTGCTGTTATTTATTATTGTTATTTTTTGTTGTTATTATTTACCCTGACAACATTCCATGTTCAGGGCAATGAAGTACAAAAGAAAAAAAAATCCCGCTGAATCTTCAGTGCATGTCTTTAACCCCAATGGGCAAGAAGGAACATACGGTATTTTTAAGACATTGTTTGATACCAGTTTTAGCTCACAATAGATTTAAACGCAAATAGAATCACCTGTAAAACTATCGTTTGGAATTACAATTTTTCTTTGTATTTGGAAGACATTACAGGATTATCCGTCATTATCTTTCCTTACAGATCCAATTTGGCTTTGACTACGTTCCTTGAGAGGAGTTGGTAATGTATATAACGCATCTCTATTCTGTTTGCATTCGCTTCCTTCCTCCTTCCTCATGCCCTCTTGTTTGACTTCTAAGTTGCAATAGTTCTGTCTTCCTATTTCCTGTCACCTTTTATTTTTTTTACTCTTTAATTTTGTGTTCAATTTTTAGAAATTCATTTTTCTTCAGAGAATCAAAGGGACCCAAAATACTTAGACCTAGGAACTAAATGGAGAGTCTCCTCTATTTAAGGTTCTCAAGGGATATCATGAGTCCTGCTTCTCCTGGCGACTCACTCGTCTGCTGAGTCACAGGTGAATATAGCATCTCTTTTATTATTGATCAACCAGAATTTGCTTCTACTGAGTACAACCTTTTTATCATATTTCACCTTACACACATACACACACACACACACACAGAGGCAGATGTAGAGGCAGAGAGGCACAGACAGAGACAGAGAGGCAGAGTAAGAGAAACAGAAAATTCTGATATAAACTGGAACTTAAATTTATCATGCAGCAGTAAGTATTTAAAGTCTCTATTCATAAACAGATAGTATAAGTATTGTGATAATCATGGAGCAGGGCTGGGTATGTAGCTCAGTTGCATAAGTTCCTGCCTACAGCACAAGGTACTGAGTTGAATTCCTGGTAAGAAAAAAAAACATCAAGGACCATGTGATATAAAAATTGAGATTGGATTGGATATTAGATAGAAATTTCATCAGACTGTAGGCTAGGAAAAATGTTAGTACTATTGATATTTAAAATCCCATCAAATTTTATCAAGTCATAGGTTTTAATCAATAGAGTTTTACAAATATTTCTACCAGTTTTTTTCCTTTAGAAAAATTCCAACTACATGATGAAACTTCTCAATACACTAAAAGCAAAAACAAAACATTATAGCACAAATGTTTAAACCATGGATGTTAATTACTTTGGGGTAATTACAAACTCCCTTTGATTTGTGACTTTCAAGAGCCCTAGCTTCACTAAACTCCCCAGGAAACAGGATATTCCAATAACAGATTTATTATTTTAATTACTTATTTATTCTTCCACGTAAGAGACTATTGAGACAAATGAGTTTCTAATGCTTAATAAAGATGTGAGTTTTCACTATGCTTTTGGCATTTTTCAATTTACTTGAATTATGTCTGTGATAATAAGTGATTTTTTCCATGGAAATGGTTGCCAGTTTAAGATCCCAGCTTCAAAAAAAATTTCTATTGGATCTATTTGAGTCAATAGAAGACTCATAATTAGACAAAATTTTGATTAAGAAAAAAATGAAAAATTCACAATTTATGCAATATTTATGAAGTTTGTAAAAATAAAATTTAACATTTGTTACAAAATCAAAAGTTACCTATCTCTTGGTGATCAACAAACCATATAAGGCATATATCTTTATCACCAACATGGAAAACAGACTATAAAATGTTATTAAATATTGGCTTATTAAAAAGCAAATATGTAAATTCCTAATTATATATCTAATTTATTTGAAATTTATTCAAACTTCTTGTATATGAAATGATTTTCTAAGTACTCTATGTAAGCATTCAAACTTACAGTTTTGTAGATAGTTCTTAGTTTTTTCTTAGATGTGTTTTGAAACCACATCAGTGAAAATTAGATATGTTTAATATAAATAAATGACTATATTAGGTATGCATATTTTCAACTTTTTGAAAAGTGTTGATTTAAAATCATATCAAGTTAATTTCATAAATTTAACAAATATAAATAGTAAAATAAATATTCCTTTCAAGGAAAATGATGTCAAGAAAGCATATACGTATAAGCCAAACATATAATTCTATTTTTCAAAAGGTAATTTTGAGTAAATGCGTATTAAATGGCTAAATCCAAACAATTGACAACACCAAGTGCTGACAATGATGAGGAGCAAAGTTGACAACCGTTTATTTCCACTGTGGTGGGAAAACAAATAATACAGCATTATGGAAGAGAATTTACCAGTTTCTTACAAAGATAAAAATTATTTTTCCCATGTATGCTATCACTATACCCATTATCATTCAACAAAGGGAGTGGACTATTTAGCCCCGTAAAACAAAACAAAACAAAACAAAACTGCCAATAGATGCTTATAGCAACTTTTCATAATTTATGCCCAGTGGAAAAATTTAAATCTAACCAACCAAGATGTCCATAAGTAGGTAAATAGATAAAAAAGTTGTAGCATTATTAAACAAACCTCACCTTGTGAGTATACCACCAGGTACTATTCTCATGCAATTATTCCTATAACTGCCATTTTAAAAAAAATTACCACAAATTGTGTCGCTATACATGTATTGACATATATAAAATATTCACATATAATTGCATATCTGTTACAATAACCTTAGTTAAATCAACTTAACTAGCTTGGGATCCTGCCAGGATTGGTAATGCACATGCTGTGTGTGTCTCAGTGGGTCACAGAGGCGTGGTCCTGGGTACCTTCTTTGGCTCCAGGGCTCATTCTCTCTGGTGCTCTCTGCCTGCTCTGCTTCCTGGCTGCCGTGAACTAAGCAGCTTTGTTGCACAAGATACTTCCACCATGATATTCCTGCCTTGGAGCCAGCTGGACTGAGTCATGAGAACAAAGAACAAATAAATCTGTCCTCTAAATTGTGGGTGTCAGATAATTGTATCATCAATGAGAACTGTGACTAGGAAGTTGATATCAGAGAAGTGCATTGCTGTTTTTGTACATGACTATGTATTTCAGAGGACTGTGGGAAGAGTACAGAAAGGTTTGAAGATAGGACTTACAGAAGCCTTAGAATGGGTTAAGCAGAGATTCATGGGTGATTCTAGTTAGAAGTCTGAAGACCAGAATGCTTATAGTAATAATACGGACAGTAAAGGCAAGCACTAGGGTGTTTTACATTAGTATGTAAAACTCTCTGTTGAGAGATGGCTGTTGGGAATGCATGTTATAGTTTCACAACAATCTGTCTACATTTTTCTCATTTGTAGCAACTTTGAGCAAGCTAAGTTTAACGGCTATGAATTAAATGAACTAGTGGAGAAAATTTCAAGGCAAACCAATGTTCTGGGTGTGGTACAGATAATCCTGAATGTTTCTAAGCAGATCTACAATTGGAATCAGGGGAAAAAATAGCATGGAACAATTGCAAAAATTTAAAATTTTGCCTCTAAAATATCAAATGTACAATTAGAAGAGGAAGGAGGTATGGTAGCTAAAAGGAAAATAATCATCAAAAAGAAACAATGAATGGAGAAGAAGAAAAATGTTTTGAGGGCATTCCACAAACAAGAAAGCTTCTACCCATTGCAGGCTCAAGGTGCAAAAGTATAACTGTTTCATTTGTGAGGAAAGCCTTTGAGACCCTGCTGTGTAGCAGAGAAATTGATTCTCCAGGATTTTTTTCACCATGCTTGGTCATCCAGACACTTAGAGGTCCAAAGGGCCCTGACTACTGCACAAACTGGCAGCACACAGTGTGTAACCATCATGATGATTGTTTTATCAGCATTCAGAATGCAAGAGTATGGAGTCATCAAGCTTCCATCCCAAATTTCAAAGGAAGGCCTGGGAAACCCCACAGTAAGTCCCTGAGAAGGCATTGTGTGATATTGTAGGAATGAAAGGAATTTACATTGTATACACTAGAAAATCAGAAGTGATGAAAGTACTCAATGTCTACTAAGGAAAGCTGCAGACTCAAAAGAGAGGCCATGTCAGAGCACCCAGCAAGGCCACGTGGCTGGGGCTGCCCAAGACCTCTGGAACTCATTCGTTAATACCATATGCCATGGATAAGAGACTTGAAGCCTCAAGACTGAGTTTTTGCTCTGCAGGATTTCTTTCTAAGTTTGCTCTGATTCTTTTCCATGCCTCTTTTCCCTCATACTTGAATGGGATTGTTTGCTTTGTGTCACTGCACTTTGGGGTTATGCATCTCCTTTTGTATTAGTTTTTACAGAAGTTCACAGCTTCTTCACCGACAAGACGTTGCCTTGAGTCTCAGAAAAGGCTTGGACTTGAAAGAACGCTGGGACTGTTGAGAATTCTGGGAAAATAGTATTGTATTTTTCGTTGTAAGTAAGTTTTATCATACCAAGATGAATTATGAATTAGTTATTTTCTTTTTCTTTTTTGTAGATCAATTATTTGCTTAAGGAAGTATATCTGGGTGCCAAATTGACAAAAGGTGTAATGTGATGGCAAATTCTGAAAGGCAACATAATTGGTATGGTAGCCACACATGTTTCTGGGCGGGTTATGACAGGCTACTATATTATGGCCCCTGTCTGTTCTGTCTGCTTCTCTCTCTCTCTCTCTCTCTCTCTCTCTCTCTCTCTCTCTCTCTCTCTCTTTCCCTTGTCTGCTTCCTGACTGCCTAAGTGATTATGACTCACCACACCTTTTTTCCAGAATGTTCCTATGCTGGCACCTGCTGATCATGTACTGATTCTTTCAAAACTGTGAGCCAAATATGTCTTTTCTACTTTAACCACTGAACAGTTGACCCTGAATGTCACCAGGACAATGCATGTGCTTTCTTACTGACTGTCCCGTGTCACTCAGGCAGGTGTTATTTCATCCAGTCAATTTCTGTATGGAATAAATTTTATAAAACTATCATTTTAATTTTTCCTGCTATATTATCTTTAAAATTTTTTAAATGCAATTTTTGATTATCCTGTGTTTAAATCATTGAACTGGTGTTAAAAGTTGTGAGTGTCTGGTAATTTGGCACAGAAACAGGAGAGCTGCCAAGCACAGTATCTCAGGCAGACTTATGTCAACAAGTAATTACTTAGAATTATAAGCATTTAAGTCAATGAGAAGACAATATTTCAAAACTATATTTTGATACATTCTTTTCCAAATAATTCTAACAAGACTCAACAATCTACATTTTAAAAATAAAC
Source organism: Hydrochoerus hydrochaeris (assembly GCA_004027455.1). Classification (NCBI taxonomy): domain Eukaryota; kingdom Metazoa; phylum Chordata; class Mammalia; order Rodentia; family Hydrochaeridae; genus Hydrochoerus; species Hydrochoerus hydrochaeris. Next base: position 175,402 of record PVLA01003145.1, read on the forward strand.
CTTTTAAGATTGCTTAATTTCTGTGAAATTTTAATGATGTCTCATATTATAAAACTATTAAATTTTTATTTCCTGATTTTTGGTTTAGTACTGCACAATTTGATTGTAGAGTGCTTTTATCTGCTTCCTATACTTCACTACAATATTGGTTCATGATTCTGTCATGTAATTCTTCAAGTAAGTGAGTTCTGGGAGTTGTTTTAATAATCTATATGTAAGTCTGTTCAGTTATTCATGAAAAAATGTAAGCGAATAATTTCCCACTTACAGTTATCTATTTCATAAATAAGCCACATGAAACAAAAATCACATATGAAAAAATTTAATCACAAAAATTTTATTTGCAAAAAGACCCTTAAAAAGCAAGAGATAACTAATTTACTGAGAAATAATATTTTTCACTCATGTAATTAACCAAGAGTTTTTAAGACAGAAGGGCTCACTGACTGGGGATTTAGCTCAGCGGCATAAGCGCCTGCCTTGCAAGCAAGTGGTCGTGAGTTTGATCCATGGTACTGATAGAGAGAGAGAGAGAGAGAGAGAGAGAGAGAGAGAGAGGCTCATTGATCATCAAACAAGGAAAAGAGAAGTCTAAATGCCTAAAAGTAAAACAGAGACAGTGTTAACATTGAAATGACTCATTAAAGTTTAGATTTATGATATATATTAGGGTTTAATCCTGAAACTTTGCAATTATAGACAAGTAAACTAAATAGGGAATACAAACATAGGCATAGTTGATGCCTATTGATGGAATTAACACATAATGCCAATGGAAAACATAAAAGAATGCTTTTAAAGGAAACTGAAGAACTTAGCATAAATATTGATTTTTCTGTGCATTATAGGACATCAATGAGAAGATGTTAGATCACTTTCAAATAAGATTGAAGTTATTATTGATATGAGGTCTGGTGTGTAGGTACAGTTAACTTGTGATTTGTGCAGTGATTGTATCTGTTGTAAAAGTAAACAGTAGGAACAGAAAGTAATCAAATATAAGGAAGAATTCGGAGAAAAACAAACTTTTCTGGCAAAAGTAATTTAGTAGAAATTATCAAAATATTTGGAGGGAAAGCAAAGGATTGTCACTGTATGTGAAAAGCAAAAGAGATTCTCTCAGGAAGTAAACACTGTTCAGTATCAAATGACTAAAATACTACATCTTTTACTCACTTTGTGACAAGCAGAGTGGCTGCCACTTGGTAAAATGATTTGCTTTTTTTAGGATTAAGGATGTGTGATGAGATAAAGGTTGTTTTATTATTTCATCTTAAAGTGTTTAAAACAATATATGTGCACATATCAAAACATATCAGAAAAGTAGGAAAAAGTATGTGATTCTCCTTATGGCTTCAAACTTTCCTGACTTTTTTTTTAAATAGTGATTATCAATTTTTATTTTGTAAAGATATTTTAATGCAGGCAAGTGATTTCAAACATATGCAACTTATTTTAATAATGTATTACACACATAAATAAATAATTTTGTATAAATATCTTAGCTGAATACTTTTCTGTCTCCTTGTTTAAAACACTTTATGTGGTTAGACATCAAAGAGAAATACTAAACAATCTATTATTTAATAAATTGTTAAGTCTCTGTTTTGAGACTCTCATCAGAATACATATGAATAAATAGTGGGTATTTATAGTTTCAAATGAGGGCAGTAATAACTTCATAGTTTTAGCTGAGTATTGCGTTTTGGGATTAATATGAAGTCTTATCATTTGGACATTCCAGTGGGCAGCCTGTATTCACTTTGCACTCTTCCATTATACCCTAGAGGGCAGCCCAGCTGGAATATGGTGAGCCGGCACTCTGCGAACCTCCATTACATCTCAGGGGGCAGGCCCGCTGGAAGCCAGTGAGCCCGTGCTCTGTGATCCATCATTACACCCCCCGGGGTGGGGCAAGGCTGGAAGGCATTGAGATTGTGATATGAGCCTCCTCCATTATATCCCAGAAGGAAGACTGGATGTATAACTGATGGGAAACCCAAGACCCTGGAGAACACACACACACACACACACACACACACACACACACCCCTGGAGGGTGAAGTAATCAGGGAGGCCAATAACATGGAAGCTTCTGAAGCAGCAGTGAGGAGACAGGAGCTGGACTAGAGAGAACTACTCTAACAGAAGACCATATCTAGGAGTCAAGATGGGCCCCATCTCCTTCACATTTCTGGGATTCAACACAGATATTACCACAGAACCATGAACACCAGAAGAAGGTAGGTTCTTGGCATGGCTGTAAAAAACCAACTACATCTGGAGGATATCTTTAAGGAAAGGACATCTCTTTTTTCCTTGCAAGAGGCCTCAGTGCTAGTTTTAGAGCTATATATCATGGGAGGTTGGCAAAAATCAACACAGAAGACAACTTAAGAGAAAAAACAAAAGGTGTAGAGTAGCAAGATGCAGTGGGGTGCCCTCCGCCAGACAGGTCTGGAACTCAGTGAGATGGATGAAATTAGAAGTCAAACATTGAAGCTTTCTGAAATCATAGCAACAGAAGTGAAAAAATAAGTGGAAAAAGCTATAGAAGGAAAATTATCTCTCATTTAAAAAAGAAATGATGGTTAAAATCAAAGATATTAGAGAAGACACAAATAAAAGAATAGATGAGCTTAGAAAATGATGGATACAAAAGTGGCCAGCATAGGAGAGAAATGGAATTCATGAAACAGATACAAAAAGAGATCTAGGAGATTAAAACCTCCACTGAAATTGTACGCAACAGCTTGATTGATGAGAATAGACTTTCAGATCTTGAATACAGAACAGCAGCTAGTGATCATGAAAAGAAAGATATCTTAAAAATAGCAAAAGAACATGATAAATCAATCCAATAGCTATAAAATGAAGCAAAAACAATAACACAAGGTTAATTGGGGTCAATGAGAAGGCTGGGAACAGTATATACGCCTTGACAATTATAAATATATATGCACCTAACAGGGAAGCACCCAATTATGTAGGACTATTATTGGTGGACATGAAAGATCAAATAAGCAATAACACAGTTGTGACACAACACCTCGATCTCCCATTGTTACAGAGAGACAGATCAACTAGACAGAAAACCAGCAAAGAAATATCAGAGCCAAACCAAACCTGGGGATAAACAACCTTAATAGGAAGAAGCCATGCTCTGAGGTCCCACACCAGTGGCCAGGAAAGATCTGGTGTGCTCAGCCCCACATGAAGAAGAAGCCACCCTGAGGCATGACTGTGAATACCACCCCATGCCTCTCCACTACTCCAGGAACCTCAAATTGGAGGAACCCAGATGCCTAGTTCAATCCACTGTGCCGAGAGACTGGCAGGAAATGCAAGGAGACCTGTGATGCAGCAGTGGGCTGATTCAGAGAAACACAGGAAAAGTTCAAGATGAAGGAGAAAAATACAAGCTCAGACCTCCCTCAAGTTCAGGAGGCACAAATTAGAGATCACACACCTGAAATTTCTGAAAAGATAACAAATAAAGTAAAGAAACAACTTAGTTTTTGTACTGATTGGCTAATTTTACATGCCTATGCCTGATATTCTGGAAAGTTGTGTTGAAGAACACAAATGGTAATATGGTAGCCATTGTTAATTTCCTATTATCTTGATTTGAAGCCCTGTATTATTTTCACTGTTTCTTTTTTTTTTTTTTTGATTTTATTGTCTGATGGCATGAGCAATTATTTTGACAATAATAAGATATATTATGGTAACCATTTTCAATTTCCTATTATCTTGTTTTGAAGTCCTGTATTGCTTTCATTGTTTTGATTGGCTTTATTTTTTGTTTTTTGGTTGATTTTATTATGTCTGATGGTATGAGCAGCCTTTTTGAAGATAACAAGAAGCATGATGGAAGCCATTGTTGATTTTCTATTATTGTTATGGATTGAAAACTGGTGGTCAACTTAACGCCAGCTGGATTGCACCAGCATGGCACAGGGTGTAGATGTTTCACCTGAGGAAAGTTGCCAGCATAAATGGAGATGAGGAGAAGGAGAAGCTGTTCACGTTAGTTGCATTAAGGCATTGAGGTGGTGAGGCATTGTGGGTTCTCATAAGAGTTGCTGTTTGAGCCATTGGTTCTCCTGGAGAAGTTTTGGTCTTCACATTGAGCATGCTTCCTGGCTCCAGAGAGGAAGACGTGTGTAGCTTGGTCTCCAGGATGAACTCATCACACTGGCTTCCTGGCATGTACTGGACTGTGCTTGTCTCCGGAGGAGCTCAGGGCCTCTGTGTCGCTGAGGATGGCTGTGGTGCTTTTCAAGACAGCCCTGGAGCTGTTGAGAGTGTGACTTGTCGGCTCCAGCGTAGAACCCTCAACCTACCAGCACAGCTCCTTCACCCCGCTGGCATAGACTTTCTGGCTTCTACCACTGACCTTTGAGCCTTCCCGGCATGGATCCATAAAAGAGACTGGCATGAGTCCTTCTTGTGGGCTCTAGACTTCCAGTTGGACTCATGGGAGGCATTGTTGTGAGCACTGGGTATTTATCTGGACTCATGTGGCACATTGCTGTGGGATTCAGGCCCTTGGCTGAATATTCTGTCTTTAGCATTGTAGATAGATTTCCTGCATTTTTCTTGTATTAAGCTGTGGTGACATCAAAAAAATAATATTGTAAACTCCATGTCCTTATTTTAATTGTTCTCCGTATAACCCATGACTACAACAATTATCTTGTTTTGAAGTTCTATATCACTCTCATTGTTTTGTTTTGATTGCTTTATTCTGCTTTATTTTGTTTGGTTTTAGTCTTTTTAAAATAAATTTTTTTTAGAAAAGAAATCTTTTTGAGAGTGGTTATTGGATAATATTACAATTTATGTTTTAACTTAGCAAATGTTTACTAATCACAGACTTACACCTTTTGCAGTATTCTAATTATAGGGTCAAAACTGTGAACAATAGAGAAAAATCCCTCATGAATTTTATAATATAAAAATGATTTATGTAACAAAAAAGTACAAAAACACAGTCAGTACTCACACATACATACATGAAATCACATTCATGTAAAATGGTGCACACTACAAAAATAACACTGTACATAATAACAGATGACATGAATTAACTTTTCTAAAAATATGGCATTTAAGCAGAATATTGAGGAGATAAAGCAGAAAAGACCTGGGCAAGTGATGGAATAGCTTTGTGAAAAGTCCAAGACAAAAAAAAAATACGTACATATTTGAAACTGTTGCAAAAAGCACTGTATACTAGAGATGGAGAAGGAGAAAGACTGAAAAGAGATGACATCACCAATGTTACCTAAGACTGTACAGAAGGTCACAGAACTCTGGATCCTATGAGAAGTATTCACACTGAACTTACCCAAAATGAAGAGGAATACTTAGGTTTTTATTGAAATGTGTTTCATAGGAAATAAGGTGTGAGGGATAAAACTGAAAAGGATTATTACTTAGGAGGTTTTTGCAAACCTCTAGTCAAAGGTGATTATGGACTAAATGAGTGTCCATGACTGTGGGGCAGAGATGAAAACTGGTGGGAGTTAAGTAATATTTTGAAGGTAGAAATAATAGAATTCCTTGATAGACTAGATGTGGGGGTAAAGTATGATGCTGTGTAAAAGCATAATTTACAATTATGGATAACCTAAAATAAATATTTTCATAAATAATAAGATTTCCATTTTAAACCCATTAGTTTTAGATATTTTCTGTCTATATTTATATTAATAAGATCTTCTAATCTTTCAATCTAAAGAATAGCATTTATGTAAACCTCATATATTTGTTTGTATTTAGGGCTAAACATTACACATTTCTTGTCCTGAACCATTGCCTCCAAGAGACCCCATTAACCTGTTCTAGTACCAGTGTCGGATAGCATGATCTGTTCTGCTCAGCAAGATACTGAAAATTGAGGAGCGGTAACTAATATTTGAGATTTATCGATGTTTAATTACTAAAGTCATGATATTGTGCAGGTGCACATAGACTCATCTTCAGATATTCTTTCCTTTAAAGATAACAATACTGGGTTGCCAGGTACGTTAAAAAGCCAGCTGCTAAGTAGAAAATGAGAGAAAGGAAAAACTAGGGGTAGCTCAGAAATGAATGAATAAAGATTCCCAAAAGGGAGAAAATAGCTCATATTATTAAATGCTATCTAGATATAAATAAAGAGCGGGGAAACAGATGATCAGTTGGTATAGCAAGATAATGGACATTAAAGTGCTTGATAAAAGTTAATTTAGAATAATGATTGGGAAGAAAGTCCATATAGCAGAATCAAAAGAAAATGAGAAGTAGAAGAAGAAATGGAGTATGTGAATAGAGACATACAAAATAGGACATGTAAGTATTTAGTACATTGCCTTTGATTACACTAAGATCAATAACATGTTAAGTATTTTTATTAATAATAGTATTTTTAAAATATAAACTTACAAGTTGGGGACCCAGAATTTGAAGAAGAGACATAAAGTATAGATGTTTTCATTATTTTTATCAGAAAACTTTAAGCATATTTGCAGACTGATAGCAATAATCTTTATGAAAGGAAAACGTTACTTATAACACATTTGACATAATTGTAGAAAAATAAATTTTTCTTTTTTTTTTATCGGTACCAGGGACTGAACTCATGACCACACGCTTGCAAGGCAGGCACCTATGCCACTGAGCTAAAATCCCAGCCCCCCAAAAATAAATTGAAAAGCATGGGGAAGTATAGTTACTACCTAGTAGAAAGGTGAGGAGTGCGGGTCATTAAGGACAGAGGAAATTACTCCAAAGCAATGGGTGAATTCAGAATATAGGGGTGAAGTTGTAAATGGATTATAAGAGGAATGGAGACATACATTTAATACTATAATTATTTTAAGAAAAAAATTTAAAAGTTCAACAAACAAATGTAGAAAGATTATGCTGGAAGATGGCAGAACAGTAAGCAGCAGAGTAAACAGCATCTCTGGGAGGAGCAGTCCAGACGCTGGAATATAGCTTTTTGGGGAAGACAAAAAGGAAAGAAGTGGGTCCTCTCTACCCAGGAAGAACCTAGAGTAAGAGTTGAAGCCCACAGAGAGAGAGAGAGAAAGAGAGAAAGAGAGAAAGAGAGAAAGAGAGAAAGAAAGAAAGAAAGAAAGAAAGAAAGAAAGAAAGAAAGAAAGAAAGAAAGAAAGAAAGACCTTAACAAAAGAAGGCGGTAGCTGGCAATGCTTTCACCTGGAGCTGGAACCACCATGTGAGAAGTGCTGTTGGAGACTGGGGACACATGGTCACAGTGAAGCTGATGGCTGGCAAGAAGTGAAGACCTCTGTAGGGAGACATTGGCAGAGGGCAGCAGTGAACCAGAGCACTGCACTGGCTGGCAGTGAGTGTGAGGGACTCAGTCCTCCCACAGGAGTGGGCAATTGACCAGGAGCCATTTTGGAGTGGGGCAGAATAAGCCTGGAACCAGTTTCATTCAGCCACTCCTAGTGCAGAGCAGACTGGTTAAAATTTCCTGGACTGAGTCCCGCACATGTGTGCAATCCAACAGCCACCACTGTGGTTTCCCTAAAGCTATTCCCAACCAGATCCACCTGACTGGTGCGTACTAACTTGGTGAGGGCTTCCTGTGGTTACCAGCTCTGGAAGGAGGCACCAGCCTGCCCTTCTCCTGCTTGCACTCCAGTAGCCACCATCAGGCTGGGAAAAGCAGCAAACAGCCCTACACCAGCGCACTCAATGGTAACCATCAGGTATCTCTAGCCATCATGCTTCAGAGAAGTTATAACCAACAAAGGAAGTGCCGGGGACCCCACTACCCACTTGTCTAGAAGAAACCAGGAGCATGACAAGAGGAGGAAGCAAAAACCAGTTTCTAGCCTTCAACTCAAGCAGTGCTGGTCCAGGAGATGTAAACACTGAAGAGACCGGGAGTTGCACACCTGAAGTTTCTGAAGCAACAGCAACTGAAATAAGAAACAATTTAATGAGGTTACAAAAGAATTTAGAACAGAAATATTATCTCAGATAAAAGAAGAAATGAGAAACATACTAAAATAATTGCTAAGCACCTCTAAAGAAAACACAGAAGGAAGAATGGAGGAGCATAGAAAGAGGAGGGAAACCTTCAATGAAGAATAAAGAAGAGATTTAAATATATGAAACAGATTCAAAAATATTACCAGAAAATTAAAAACTCCATTGAAAGCTGGCAAAAAATGCCTGAAAGAAACTAAAGATAGACGATCAAACCTTGAAGAGAAGTTTGCAGCGTGCGATCACAAAAGGAAAGAGCTCCTAAAAAGGGACCAGGAAGTAACAATACAAAGGCTAGAAGATGACAAGAGGATCTATAACTTAAGAATAGAAAATGTGAGTGAAGAAGCAGGGTAAACACAAAAGAAATACAAAGGCTATTTACAGAATTAATTAAAGAGAACTTCACCAGCATAGGAAAAACAAATGATATTTAGATAAGTGAGGTATACAGAACTCTAGCCAGCTATAACCAAAATAGATCTATACCCAGACATATAATAATCAAGATCCCAGAAATTTAACACAAGAACAGAATATTAAAAACTGTCACAGAAAAGAAAAAAGATCCACCTATAAAGGAAAACATCAGAATCAGGACAGATTTCTCCACATAAACCATCAAATCAAGAAGAGCTTGAGGTGAAGTATTCCAAGTCCTGAAAAAAAAATAACCTCCAACCAAGATTAATGTACCCTGCAAAACTATCTTTCAAAATTAATGGAGAAACAAGATGCTTCCATGACAAAGAGGAACTAGGGGGGTTCATGGCCACCAAACCCACCCTACAAAAATACAGAAGGACATACTAGCCAGAGAGAAAAAAAGAGTATGGTTTCAGGAACAGTGGCAGAGGGGGCTTTCTAAGCAGAGCAGACAGTGGAATGAAGGGGAAAATAGTCAACCAATGGCAGAAAAATAGCATGGCAGAGATGAGGCAGAGAAGGTTGGCTATAATTATTAATATAAATGGCCTTGATTCACCAATCAAAAGAAACACAAGCAGAGTGGATCAGGAGTTAGGGTCCATTAATATGCTTTGTATAAGAAACACAATTAACCCAAAATGGGGTTTATAGACTGAAAGTCAAAGATGAGAAAACAATGCTTTATGTGACAGGGAACCAGCAAAATGTGGGGGTAGTTTGCATTTCAGTTGTAGATTGGTTAGAAAGCCATGACAATTTTATACAATGGAAATCTACTCATCTATAAAGAAAGAAAGGCTCTTATAAGCAAATGGTTACAATTTAAGATCATGCTCAGGGGTAAAAAGGTTCAGAGTCACTTAGGTGAATAGTGGGATGCCTCCCTAATATAAAAACTAAAGGAGTTAGTGGGATCCAAAATATACAATACATCCTGTGAAAATGAAAGGGATGGAATTGTCTAAAAAGGGAAGGGAGTGGCCATTGTTAATCTATTATCATAATTTAAAACCCATATTTTTTTCATTGTTCTGTTTAGTTTTATTCTGTTTCAGTTTGTCTAATTGTATTAGATTTGATAGCATGGACAGCTATTCCAAAGATTGCAGGATATATTATGGTAACCTTTTTTGATTTCCTATTAGCTTGATTTGAAGCCCTGTGTTGCTTTCACTGTTTTGTTTTGACTGATTTTTTTCTATTCTGTTTGGTTTGATAGTATCAAGTCTGATGGTACACTACGATACCCATTCTGGTTTGACTATTATCTTTTTTTGAAGTCCTATAATGTCTCCAATGTTTTGTTTTTATTGGTTTTGTTCTGTACTGTTTTGTTCAGTTTTATTATGCCTGATGATATGGGCAGTTTTTCTGAAGATAACAAGAGGAATTATGGTAGTCATTATTGCTTTCCTAATATTTTGTTTTTAAATCATGTACCATGTTGATCCTTTTGTTTTAACTGACTCTTTTATTTTGTCTCATTTGGTTTTATTCTCTTCAAAATAAAAAAAAATATAAAACAGAAAGATCATGCTAGTAAGTTAAAGAAAATGCAAAAAAATTTGGAATGGTTAATCTGAAGAATGAAGGAGTAAATTGGCAAAAAAAAAAAAAAACAACTTAGATAATGTTGATGTTCCACAATTGCTGTATATTTTTAGTTTAAATTAAGCAGATTTTTTTGTGGTTACATATGAGTTTATCAATATCAAACAAAATAGTGAAGCAGGAAGAAAATTAAATCCCTGCAGTGTGCAAACATAACAAGAAAAATGAGTAGTAGGGGAACCCAGAAAGCTTGGAGGAGGTATTCACAGAGGTAGACAACAGTATCAGTGCTGTATTCTAAGGAAGGGGGACATGCAGGGAAAGAAGAATAGTTAAACATGTTCAGATCAATTTGATTGAAGGTCCATAAGTATGGCACTGTCATGAGTATGATGCAGTCCTACTGGACGATGAAGAAATCCTCTGGGATTTATGATTTCAAGAGACCGGAACCAATCACTGGAACCACAGATAATACTGAACATTGCTATCTGCAGATGTGGAAGGATTTTTCAAAGGTGGATAGATTGTGATGGTGAAAATGACAAAGAAAGAGAGCTGACGCTTGCACTTAGACGATTAGTAAACATTAGTTTAAGCAGTGATACATCACAATCTGATGGTTTGTCATTCAGTGGAGCTGGATATTTTTGAAGGAAGAGGAAGCAAAGTCTGCAAGCAGCAATCAGTAACAATGGGATTGTCTACACTCAGGCCAGGTCTTATGTTAATCTATCTACAGGAAAAATTAGAAACGTTAAATCCAAAGGAAACAGCAGACACGGAAGAGGGCCTATTTTACCTAAAAAGAGAGGAAACCTTTGGAGAACTCAAAGTTTGTTTTGTTGATGACAGATTGTAAATTGGAAAATGCATGGATGTAATAGCTGAATAATGAAAGGGAAGACAACTTAAATGGGGTAAGGATTTATGAAAGGTTGTGTGATTGCAGTTATCACACATAATTAGTCCTTATCTGTAAGATTTGGACTTATGGTTTTGAACAAAGAAAAGAGGAGTATGAACAAAGAATCTATAGCCCTTTTGGAAAATGGTTCTAAAAATTCTAAACATGTTCTCCTTTGAGGCTTTTTGTGAGGCAAGTGAAGGCTGAAGTTAATGAAAGAGGAATCCTGAGTCTTTCTTGCGCTTTCACCAGGCAGCAGAGCTCACAGAAACCTGCCAAAACCTTGTCTCCTTTCAGAGTTGAGGAAAATCTCCCAAACTTCCAAATTCAATTGCTCTATGCCTACATTCACTTTATCCTTTTTCCTCTCATTTTCTGGGACAATATCTCATATATTCCCCTTATTTTCACCTTCGCATTGGTATCATAATGTAACTATAATGAAAATATTAAAGTAGTCCACCATTGTTTGCTAGATTTTTTTCTAAATCATCCCATTAAGGTTGCCAGGGTACTCCCGTTGACTTTCATGTATTTATGGACTAACAAGTGCATATCATTTTCCAAACATATATTGAATATTTGAACACCACATTTACATAATCACTGAATGTTTGTACAGTTGGGCACAGAATCTGATTTGTAGCAGTGAATAATAAAATGGTCAAGGGATTAAAATATGTGATGTGGAAAATCATTGCCAAGACAGAAAGGCTATTTTATGTCAAAACATATAGATTTTTTTTCCCAAGTAAAAAAAAAACTAAAGACAAGTTAGAAGTGGCAGCTTTATGCTCCTTTTGATATAACACAATTTCCCTAAAGTATTTTGAATTATCTTTAGAGATGTCTTCACGGTTCATTTTCTTCCCCAAGGTAAAAGACACATGTAGTTGTTTGGGTATAAAATATATTTTATAACCTACTGTATAATAATGAAATGAACTGCACTTTAAAAATAATACAGAAAAGTCTCTACAAATGCTAATAATAATGCTTAGTCATGTTCTTCCCAGGGGCACCGCAGATTTCTATCTCATTTTAATAGGTAGCAATTTCTCTTTATTCCAGTGTCATATAAATTCGATTTTAATGAATATGGTGCACATTTTACATTCACAACACAGACACTTGCAGCGATTATTTGGAACTCACTTATAAGCTTGCATATTACAGAAATAATGTTTAAATTGAAAACTATAAATATCATCCATATATTTTAATTGACCAAAATGTTTTCTGTCTGTGCACAGACATAACTTTTATTGGTAATCTGAAGTGTTCATTTTAAGCAAAATCTATGAATATGTATTTCCCCAAATTGTCAATTTATAAAATGTTAACTAACGTATCAAAAGCCCTCAGGATGTAAAGCTCAAAATGTTACATTGTACTCATATTTTATGCTTATCTAGCAAGATATGACACAGCTATTTCTGTTGATAGTAATATTGAGCAAACTTAGTAGAGGAAAAATCAGGGGCTAAGTCTTCATTCTTCTTTCCATAAATTGCCACAGCAACCCCAAATCATTCCAGCGTGTATACAGCACCGCAGAGGGACAATATTCCATTCATATTTGGTATGGTGAGCCCAGCTTTGATGCTTATTGGTGAGTGCTTGTTAAATTCTTTGAATGACATCATTGATTATACTTGAGATGAACAATAAGATGGTACTGTACAGTTTTAATGCATGTTAAAACTACACTAAGCATTCTCTATTAGTTCTAGAAAAAACTCTTCAAAAACTTCTTATCTTCTAATTTCTCATTGGAAAAATATCATGTATGGTATTTCTATTGATTGGACAATATTAAAAAAATTGGGAGCAGGAATAGATAGTCTACAATTATGATAAATAATGAGAATAACTTTTTCTCTTCTTCTTCTTGGTTCCTGAGAAGAACCTGCCAAGTGTAAGGAAAATCAGAGAGAGGTGCAAGATCATTCCTAAGGAGCTTGTGTAATGGGAACTGGTGTAAAAGGAAGGGGAGAAAGGTTAGTCTCCTGCTTGGGTGGAGCCTCAGACAGCTGACTAGAACAGCAGCTCTGTCTTGAAATATCCAGAAATACCTAGTAAGTCTTTAAACTTCAGTTTGTACCTCAATGAAGGGAGAAAGCTGGCACAGATGTGACTCACATCATATCACATCTCAGGGATTCCAAGTTTCACTTTGCCATAAATAATTCTATTAATTAGGCCAATTTCTGAAGACAACACATAAGTGTTATAGTCTCCAGAACCAGAAAAGCTGATTCTAAAGTTTAAGATAATGTTATTAGAAATCTATTCAAGAACAGGCAAAAAAAAAATATATAAAAGGAAGGTCAATTGGTGTTGAGAATTATTTACCTACTGGCTATCAAAACGTTAAAATTAGTGATGAGAACTGTGTTCTGGGTTCACCTGGCGATGTGAAATTTTATGAAGTCGTTTCTTATTGATTATCTGTGTTTGAGCAGGGGTCCACATGCAGCCAGTTTGAGATAATGCAGTAACTGTGGTTTCAGGCCCCAGCACTACTTGGAGCAGATAAGGCGGATGGGCTGCTTCCCTGAACACAAGTCAGGTGGCTTCTGAGTAGTTCATTTTACTTGATAAGATGCTTGAGACATCAGTTCATAATTCTAATATCTTGATTGAGTAAATATATTTTATACCCTGTGTAAGTGTTATATTTGTCAAATTCCCACTACTGAATTTGAAACTTCAGTATCTTCCATTTCATTCCTCCATCATAGGATGAAGACAAACTTTAAATCATTTCAGCATATTTCTGTACATCTGTGCCATTCATAGATAAGGTATGCATTATTCTTTTGTATGTGTTAAAACTTCCTGTAGCTGCCAGAATGCTTTTTGGATTCTGCAAATTGTATTTTCCCTCTCAAGTTGGCCCATTGGCTGCATCCATGTCTGGTATGGGTGTCGCCCTTCTATTTTTTAATACGTTTTTCTATTGTAATCCACCGCTGTCTTTCCTTTGTTACTGTGCATGCATGTGTATTTTGCTAGTGTATCCCTTAAAATTTCTTGTTAATTAAATACAAGTTGTCTTCAAATTCAGTAGATCATATCCAGAAGTTTTATAGGCATCAGCTGTTTATTTATGTCCTCAACAAAAAATACCAAATGTGCTATTTTTGGAGTTTTAAGTGTTACTCATATCTTTAGTTTGAAATTATATCTCTGTGCTTTCAAGTCCCATTTTTCCATTGTGATGTGATTCATTTTACATATTTCTTCATTATTCAGATCTCATTTGTTGTATATAGCTTTCACATACCTCCTATTTATGTTTCTATCAGGTTTTGCCAATTTATTTTTAGAAGTTATTTTATTTATCATTACTATATTTCATTTTGATTCTGTTTTTGTTTTTGTCTTTGTTTTTGAGACAGTATCTCACTACATACACCAGTGTAACCTTAAAGTTACCATTTTCCTGTCTCAGCCTCTGAAGTGACAGAATTACAGGCATGTGCCACTATGATGGACCTGTTTATGGTGAATATATTTTTATAATTCCTTGTAATATGTTTCTATTTTTCTATATAATGAATTTTAAATTAAGCATGCATCTAATGAAACTTGATTTATGTTGTATGGTATAAGATTGTACTTTATTATGTTTTACTTGTTTTTATGAGTAAATAAAAATTTCTAACAATTTATTGACAAGTTAGCTATTGATTATCCACTTCAGTTGTATGATATTGATATGTGTGCTCTATTTTGCTTTGCTGATCTATTCGTTTGTGCATCAGTAGTACATTTTCTTTTTATTATAATCACCTTATTCCTATAACAATATCTTTTTTGTTCTTGAAGTACTCCCATTGTTTTACTGAAATTTGTGTACCTCTTCCAGTTGTTTTTAAAAAAACTATATAAATAGATATTGCATATGCAACATAAATTGTGATTATTTTATATTGATTTGAATTTCTTATTTTATGATAATTTTCTATTGTATGTTGAGTAGTTATGTTTACAATACAGAATTTTATCTCACAAGAGAATATCATGGCTTTAAATTATTTAATGTTTTTTATTGAATGTTTACTAATTTCTTCATGTACTTTAGTACTTTGCATACTTGGATAAAGATATTGTAAATGATATGAAAATCATTTTATAGAAAATACTGTTTTTTTGGAAAAAGATTGATTTGATATCATTTGCTACACAATTGATATCATCTACTGATTTTTTTATTTATCAAATCTTTCAAATAGTTTACCAATTCACTGAATCTTGAACTTAATTCTAATAATTTACCTATATATTCTGTCTGAGTTTTCTATAATTAAAACATTTAATTTTGAACAAACATGTCATTTTCTTCTTAAAAATTCTCAGATTTTTCTTATTTTACTACACAATATTAAATGTTTCTAGTGATACTAGACCATTAAATACATTTTATTTTGAAATAGACTCCAATAACAATTGAATAGCCATTATGTATTTTTCTATATTTCTGTTATTAAACTTTCATCAATTTGGTCAGTGTCATTCTATTTAAATTGATGATCTATTTAAAAACTTATTTAATCAATTTCACCTTTCCAATATTATCAAAAATATTATACATATGTCTTGCATGAATAGTCATTTTTCTGTTTTGTTAATTCTGAGTGAATACACACATAAGCCAACTTACATTTACTTAACTTTTGTTGTGAGCAGGTTTTATAAGTAGGAATGAAATATTTTTCTTTAATACTCTGAACAGATATTTTATAATAATGTATAATACCCAAGTAAATGTGGAGAAGCAAGGTCTTTCCAATCTTCCCTTTGCTATGTTTCATAGAATAATGTGCTCATTATCAGAAGTACTCATTCCATGAATATTTGCTAGAAAGCACATATACATCTCTGGTTCTAAAACATTTTAGACTGATTTTTTAGTATCTAGTCAAATTCTATAATGCTTAAAAATTGCTATATTGAAATTTTTGAAATCAAAGATGCAAACATAAGTACAGACATAGAATGATTAAAATATATTTCTAATACAGTGCCTATTTTATCTACCTTAAAATACTTGCCTATAAATATTTTCAGTCAACATTTTTACAACATTAAGGGAATGTAGAATTTACAAAACCTACTTTAAAGAATGACTTAGATTTACTTTATTGCTGAAATAGCATGCTATATGTAATTAGAATAGAGAGTATTACATCTACACTATATTCTTAGATAAAAGCAGTTAATTCTGTAATTCGAAAAAAATTTTAAATTATTAATATTCTTTTTTAACTTAGTACTACTATGATGATAGATTTCTTTATGTTAGTATTGTCAGATTTCTCTTATAATTTTACCATACTTTATATTAAATTTAGGTCTAAAATTTTAATGTACAATTCCCTTGAATATTCTGTGTCATAAAAATTTTGGTGGTATATTTCTATATATCTTTTGCAATAATTAGTTTTGGTACAAATTGGACAATAGTTTTTGGTTTATGTTTATTTGTTTGTTGTTGTAGTTGTTGCTGTTCATGTGATTTGTGTATTGCCATGTGATTTTTTTTTTCCCTAACCAGGAATCCCAGGAAGCTAAAATAACTGAATCCACTTTTTCTCAGTTTTTGAGTTTGTGTTAAACTGTTCTCATTAATTAATTCAATTCAAAGCAATAAGTAAGTGTACAACGAGTAACAAATTTTGACTCCAAGTTCTTAGTGGAGAATTTATTTCCAAGCCAGAGCCAATTATGAAGCTCACAGTAGGTATACTTTTTCTAGTCTACCTTTTTAAGAACATTTCATCCAGAGATATCCAGTGAGAAGGAGTCAAGATTCTATTCCCCTTTTCTCCTATACGGTGACAAAGATTTACGTATAACTTTTTCAAATATATTTTTTGTAGTATAAACATTTCAAAAATTCAGGAGACATAGTATTTAAGGGATATTATTATATTAAAAGCAAAATATTAAGAATTTGTTATATAAAATCAAAGGAAAATAAATAAAGTCAGACAGTATTAAACCTCAGATTTTGAAGTAATTTTAGAAAAGTGGATGTGAAATATTCTTTGCATATCTGAGCTAAAAGAATAAATTGAAAATGAGTAACTTTTTGCATTATTATACACTAAAGCTTTTTGTTAGTTCTTTCTATATTCTTGGCTCAATTATTGAGATTCTTGAGGGACTATAATGAGTTTTAAATCAAATATGTTCTTGAATATAGTTGGCTTCTGTTGTAATGGGGGAACTCTAAATCAGTTGGAAAAATGAAAATAATATTAATGTAATAAAATCTAGGAAGAAATAAAGCCAAATAAGGAGTTATAGGGATAAGAACAATTTTAAAATGATTGCCAAGGAGGCACCCTTTGCTAGGTTTTATTTTTAACAGACACATAAGGATGTGAAGGAGAATATCATTACAAAACCTGGGGAAAACATGCACAGAACGAGAGCAAAATTAACCTATGCGTTTTGAAGGCATCTATTTGGTGCATGCGAGGAAGCATGAAAAGGTCATCAACACTAGGTGAAAGAGAAAGTCAGTGGACAGACTATACTATGTGGACAGGTAAACGGAGTGGCCTTAACATTCAACAAATAAGGACAGCTTTAAGCAACATGTGAAAACTAAGACTATTTCAGCATAGGTAGCGAAGTTACCAAGTGAGTACTAAGCAAATTATAAATGTTTACACCAAAGGCTGATTTAGTACCTTAAGGTCAATTTAGCCTGTCTTTTGTTCATTTATTGTATATTCTGAAGTTAATATGTTGTAAAATGGTTTAAAGTAGCAGAAAACACTGAGGTTTTTAAAAAATACATAAGGTTATTCAAGAGGAAGAGATGTGTAAGAGATAACTAGAAGGGTAAGTGGTGATTACAAAAGAGTGGAAGTGTTAAAAAGGCTGGAAACTCCAAGTAGTAATCTGATGATGAGATAAATATTAATTTATATAAATATGATTTGTTTAATGTGTGCTTCTAGAAATAAAATATTTAGTCATGTACTCAAGGTTAATAAATTTTCTGTTATTTTGTAAGGTATAATTTTTTCTGCACAAGAAGAGCCATCACATTGGTATTTATAAAAACCTCAAAATTCATAACAGCCCTTCATGTTTTATCTTATAATTAAACATTGAACGTTGTGAAATGCACTGCAGGGGAAAAAAAATCAAGGAGTTACAATAACTGTCTTTCAATCTATGTCTATCAGTTTACTAGCTGTGTTTTATTTCATATTGTTTCACCTTTCTGAATCCCAATTGAATCCCATAGCTGTTTTTGAGCTATGTCTAACTAACTTACATGTGGCTGAGAGAACTTGAAGAGCTAAACATATGAAGAATACATTTTCTTGACTGTTTCACCCTAAACATTCCAGAAAATAGCAGGGTTCCTTTTATCATCTTTGTGTCCGCTCTTTAACACCCATTACCACTTACTAGTCACTGAGATCTGAACCACGATGTTTCTGTCAGCATCATGTTTTTGAAAAACATGTATTTTATTCATTCTGCTACATTAATAAAGTTGTCAAAAATATATTGGCTCAAATTTCTGGTACATTCCTAGAAACACTATTTAGCAATTTTAAATGATAAAACGAGAGTTACTTAGTCTACATACTTATATTAAGTATGTTCTGTAAGATTTTTTAAGAGTTAAAAGTGTATGAGTGGAACTCTCTATGCCTTTGGCTTTTCATTTATTAAATACTGGTATATACGGGGTAAAGGAGAAACACACTATGCAGAAGTACAAAAGATATCATTAATATTTATGAACACTTCTATTGTTATCAATTCCAAAAATTGAAAAATAAACTTTAAAAAGTGCTACCACACCCCTTTTACACTGAATCATCATTAAGTCAGGTAAGTAAATATAGCAGGTATTTTAAACGGAAAAACTAAAAATAATAAAGATTAGCTTACGTGCCCAGGAATACGTGATCAATTTATGGTGGAAATTGAAAAGTAATGCAAATTATATAATCTTATGTAAATGTTCAGTATTACGAGGACAAAACACAAGTTTATTCAAGCAATATATTTTACATCTGCGTAGATTTTTGTATACTATTTTAAAAAATATTTCAACAACTCTTTAGATCTATTTTGTCTTACTTTCTGTCATGCTTATGCCTTGCTTGAGTAATGCCTTCTTTTCTTCCCATATCTACCTAGTTATCTATAATACCTCAAATCATATCAACAATTAGATCTGAAAAATAAAGATTCTAATGATGAGTGATCGGATGCCTCATCATGTAGAAATCCTACAAAATTACTTTTAGATTAAGAAAAGACTTGATTTATATTTTCACATGAAAAATGAATGTATAGCATCACAATAGAGGGAAAATCCTTGACATCAAAAATATTAGATTTTAATTTGCATATTTTAATTAAGGCTGCAAAAGACATGTAGGTTGTCATATTACTATGATGGAGACATAATTTACATCCATAGGTTTTAGAAAATTGACGTTAAAGATAGAGAAAGTAGAACTGAAATGACTTTCACGAAAATACATTGTTCAATGCCACCCATCTTTGAGAATCAGTTCACTCTAGAAAATATAAAGTGCTGCACATAAATTTCACTTGAGTGAAATTAAAATGTTGTTTAAGCTTCTCAGTGGCCTTGCAGGGTGGAGAGTCCAATGCAGCACATACTTAGGCAATATTTAAATAAGTTAACATATTCAAATATGTTGGAAGGCAGAAAATTGTAGTATCACCCTAAAGCAAGTACTCTAGCCACAGCACCTCTACTAAAACATTAAAATATCAAAATTTATAATTCCTTTAAAGTACACTCAATTTTGAATTTTGTCACACTAAACAGTTATAAGAACTCAAAAGTGGCATATTGTTCTGTCACAAAAGAATTGACCAAACCACCTTTCCATGGCAAAAAAGTACTTGTAATTATCATGCAGTACAAATTTGTGTGGTTCAGAATAACGTTTTATAAATGTAACTCTCTACTATCACATATACATCACATTTTGCAATCTGAAGATAAACTGATTTGGAATATACTGTGTAAACATACATATTGCTTAAGATTCTGTTTCAGTATTTGTATATAAGTAAATTTTCCAAATCACAATAATGATATTTTAATATTTACCCAAAAGTTTAACCTTCACATCAAAATTTTATCATCTTTTAAAACGAAAGGCAAGAAATAGAAGTTATAGATGTAAAAAATATCTTTAAGAATTTGGAAAATATTACTAAATTTATATTTGTAAATAAAAATTCTTGGGAATCAGAACAAAATATTCTTTTTAAAGTACAAACTCACACAACAAGGCACTAACTTGTTAAAGTGCAAAATATATTATGATCATTTGTATCTATAGAGTTAATTCAGTGGCAAATTATATGACCTACATTCCCATCTGCAATTAGCAATTCAACTAAATCTCTTACCCTGAACTACTGAAAATATGTTGGTGCCCATGAGAGCCAGCAGGGCACTATCTATTTTAAGTCTGTCTTAATAGTAGGTTATGATTAGTTTTAGGGTATTTTCATTAATTTACTAATTTATAATTTTGAAGAACAATAAAGCTCTGTCTAAAGTTTCAGATAAATTGCACCTAATTTGTGGTAAATTATAAGCAAGGGAAAAAAGACTCATTTTTTTCATATCTCTTTTAAATTCCTAAACTGAACTTAAGTGGCACAAAAGAATAAATTACCTTCCTTTTTTCTGTTAAAGAAAATTGTAAACTTCTTTTTTTTTTCCTATAACAGGCTATTTAGTTTTTAGTTTTAGTAGTATAAGAGTTAAAAGTAGAGAAAGATACAAAATAATACTTTGTTTTTTACATAATTAAAGTTTAGAGTTGTATATAGGAAGATAGTTAAATTTTGAGATTAGTGGTTAACAGTCTGAATGTAAGTGTCCTCCCTTGAATTCACTGGTGCGATCTAATCACCTATGTCAGGAAGTGCAATTTTAAGAGGTTATTAAGTCATTAAGGAGTGGCTGTCCTTCAGGAATTGGATTAATGACCTTCAACAGCAGCTCAGAAGGCTCCTGACTTCTCCCCTATATGAAGAGAAAGTAAGATGCTTTTTGAAGACTATGCATTGCTCTAACCCTATAGTGAATCTGCTAGTGCCTTAAACTTGGACTTCCTAACCTACATAACTAAGAGAACTAAAGGACTGTTTATACATCACCCCATTTATGTTATTTTTCTGTAGCAGCCTACATATGAACTATACATATTCAGAACAACAGGGGTAGTCATAGTACTGTAAACAAAGAATTAGTTTTAGAGTTCAGTGAGATAAAACTTATTTTCCAACTCTTTTGGTTAGCATAATTTCATTTTAATACTTTTTGTTTTCAATAACATCAATGCAGTTTTCAAGTTGTAATAGGCTACCATCATATCTTCTCATAATAAAATAAATTGGCAAAGATTTTATTTTTTAGGAAGTATCATATTTAATTGATAGGAGATTTCATTTAAGCATTACAGCTGACTTATATTTATGAATATTATATCATTAATTAAATTTTAGCTTATTCAGATTACTCATACATATACAAAAAGTGCTTGCTTATGTTTTACTACTTATTATAATTAAGATTTATTCTTCATAAATGAGATACAGCTATTTTCTCTGTGGCTATACATATTTATATATTTGAGTATCTGTAAGTTATATGTTTTAGAAAACAGGGCAACATGAAATTAAATGATGAGTTACTTATCAAGACTACAAATGTCAACAAATGTTAAGTCAATGAATGGTGAACCATTGCTGTTTCAGTGATACATAATCAGATAAACGCTTTAAATGTGAAGGACAATTTTGCAGTTTTGAAAAGCAACAGTGACCTCTCTAAAGAAAAATTGCTTCATGATTTGACTCAGCTCCACACAGAAACACGCATTCTCTTCTCAACAGATCTTCATTTTAAGAGCTTAAACAAGTTCCAAACAAAGAAGATAAACTTAACGGACCACTTCATTCCTCTCTTACATTTCATACTGCTTCCTAGTGATAATGAATATTTGATATTTTGGGGATTAAAGATGTAACCTCTACTCTGGGTAATACTGTACTCCTAAATTTTGTATTTGTGTGATCTCAGAGAAAACCTGAACACAATTCAAAGCTGGGAGCTAGATCGACCCCAAGCAATACTCCTGTCTGTGGAACAGCTGTGCTCTGCCCCGGCAGTGCAATGCTCCTCCCAGCCACTTTCACTCAGCAAAAGAAAGATGCGTCCAGGGTGGAGACTGTTAGCAAATAATTCTGTGTCCATTCTGTTCTGTGGTTCCTGCTGCTAGCCTTTGAAGTATCCATGAGTCCTATACTTTCCCCAATCCTACATTTCCAACTAGTGTTTATCTATGAATCTGTGATAAATCACTCAGTGAATTCCAACTATGCCTAAGGCACAAAGAATTAATCTTACCACTCCACAGTTTACAAATTAGTGCTTTTTAAATGTGCTTTTCCATATCACAAATTTAACATTAAATATATGATATTTTTCTCATAATGTTCTATATCTCTGCAAATAAGCCATTTTTAGGGGAAAAAGTTATGTAGTCAGTGTTCTGCAAAAGTTTAAAGAAATATAAATCCATACTTTGATAAAGTAGAAATTTTGTCATTTAATGACTTGGATAACCACTATTTTGGCTTGTGTTTCCTATATTAATTTTGTCTCAAACCTCATAAAAGAGAATCATACAATCTGTAGTAGTCTTTGGGGTATGGCTTACTTTCTTTATTTTTATGCCTATGAGATTCATTCATATCATTCTATGTAGCAATAGTTGTAACTTTTTTATTGCTATGTCACATTTGATTTTATAAGGATGCTATGATTCTTCTACTTATTCTACTGTTGGAGAATAATGCAGTATTTATGGAAATATTTGAATACAGCTGCTGTGACTGGTATTGTACATGTGTTTTTACGAACATGTACACTCATTCTCAAAGACAGATGTATCTATAGATGTATGCTATATAATATATGCTATATATTGTAAATTTGTAGACATAGAATTTCTGATAAAATAACATATAAAGGAAATGTTTTGCCTCAGTTAGTATTAATGGTAAACCTTGCCAACAGTGTTTAATCAACTTTCATCCCAACAAAATTTACAGGGTGTAGGATGTATACTTATCAAATACATATATTCAGAGTATTACTTGTAGTATTACTAGATTTTAAGATCTTAAAAGGACTGCAGAATTTTTATAGAAGAAAATTCTCCCTGGACAGCTTTGCCTTCCTCCTGGATTGCACCCTCCTGTGGGGTCAAGCAGACGCAGTTCCTGTGCCTCGGTTTTGTAGTCTCAGGCTTGCTTGAGATCAAGCCCACAACTGCATATAACCTACATACAAAAATCACACATCAAACAAACACGTACAAACACACACACACACACACACACACACACACACACACACACTTTCCTATTTTATCTCTGGTTGCACTGACAGGTACAGACATGCTTTTAGTTTTTCTGATTTGTTTATACAAATGTTGTCATAAATTAAAATTTCTACAACATTCCAAATAGCAATTTTAAAAGCTATTCTTTAATATGTTCTATTTCATTTATTAGTTCATGTTGAATTTCTTCATTGAGTTCACATTTTCCTGGTAGATGTACTACCCAGAACGAAATCTTCATCTGTGTTAGCAGTGAAAAGACTTCAGTATTTAAAATATTATCAGCCATATTTTTCCAACTACAGCCAAAGTTTGCATAAAAGCAGCTCGTGTAAATTCAAAATTTTATCAGAATTGATTCAGAATGAGTCACATCCTGAATTAGATCCCTAACAGGAAAAGACAGAACAAAAGACATGTAAATTTTGTGACCTGATTGAAGACAGAGAAAAATATGTCAAGAAAAGCAAACATCAAAGCAGGTATAGATGGGCCAACAGCAGGGGTGATGGACCATCATTGACTTAGAAATTCAGTAACTCTGATCCTCCAAATAAAAAAAAAAAGGAAGAAAAAAAAACCAGATAAGTGCGTATTGTTCCATAAAACCCTTTTTTTGTATCAAATTTTCCTTGGATGACTAAAAAATGTGTGTCTGAGGTACATATTATGATTCATTAGTCTGAATCATAGTCCTGATGTCTTCACTATACATAGAACGCTATAACAAACATTATGATGATACCAAAATATATTTGCAATACACAGTATAATGTTAAGTAGTTTATCTGGAAATGATTTATGTTTTAATATGTTTTTAATTACTGATATATATTCTGAGTGATACCCTAAGATGTTAACTAGCAAAATCTCTACTTTCTGCATCATGTGTTGAATTAAGGTCTATACACAGTAAATTTAATGTACTTTTTACAACTTAGATTGTAATATAGGAATATAAATATTGGTAATATTTTCTTACTAATGGTAAAAGTGCTAAGTTAAATCAAAGTCAGTGTTTTGGAAAGGCACTTTATAAAATAAAAACTAGTATTATATATGATATAAATATAAATTTGAATCATGCAGAAAACATATAACTCTGAAATTAACCATGTGTTTATAGTAAAAACCAAGTAACTTCAAGAACTTAGGATGCTTTTAAAATGGGTAAAAAACATTACAAGTGTAATTTCCAAATATTTTCAAAATTATACTTGAAAATTATTGCATGTCATGATGAATATTAAATGTTAAATGTTAACACATGGCTGAGATTAAAAAAATAAGTTGATTTTTATGGAACTTGTTATTTTGAATGGATTTTAGAAATACCATGTATGGAGCAGATCAGGACTAAGAAGTATGTTTGCCTGATTTTCTCGTGCATCATAGAGTGTATGTCCTAAGTAAATTTATATTGCAATGGTGACAACAAAGTAGTAGAAACACTAACGCATGCAAGGTGACTTGAAAAAGGCCAGATGGATCTGTCAAACCTAACCCAGCTAAACTTCTGAGATTTAACTTTTCGTGGAACACATGGAAATTTTAAATAATACAGAAATTTTAAATAATACAGAAATTTCCCTTTGAAAACATACAAATGGACTTACTTGTAGCAGAGGATAGAAATGAAGTGAATCCTATTTAACAAGGTTCTTCTGATTAACTTAGGAATTTAAGTAGCTAAATCTGAGAGTGAGAAGTTTAGGGTCTTAAGGAAGACGGACAAATTTTATGAGTTGGAGTAGGCGGCAAAATGTTTCAGACAGTACACAAGTATATGTATCTTTAAGGTCAAAAAATGGAAACAAACTCCATAAGAGAATTAAGTGTTTGGTCCTACTTGTCAGTCTGCTGATGCCCTGTCTGCTTGCCGTGTTCTGGTCCAGCCGCTCTCTAAGGTACATCACTAGACCGGAAGTGTCATGGAAAATGAGAGGGTGACATTTGCATGCACAGGAGGAGAGTCCCACTGCTGAGCATTTTCCCAAACATAATATAGGTAAATGATAAATGTTCCATTTTATATATTACTTTTAACTACTAATCTCTCTTCCTGGAGTAATATTAATTCAATTTATGAAAAATATTTTTTTAAAACCATCTCCTTCTTCTGGTAAAGGTTAAACAATTTCTTGTCAAATAAAAGCATGCTATTTCTTAAATAAAAGGGCAGGTATGTTAATATAACTCGGATTTACTTGCACATATGTCTTAAGTCTTACAGGATGATTAGATGAGATGACCTTTATGGCCGCGGAAACCTACGATTTTATGATTTTATGATTAAAATTTTTGATCCTTAGTATACACAATAGGAAATGTAATAAAGCATCATTAATTTTCATTAAGTAGCATTTTTGTAATCATAGAGATTTTTGTGCCAAACATACAGTGGTAAATTAAGGATGACTAACTCGAAGAGGTTATTGTGTTGGCTTTAATGAATAATAGGATTAGCATTTCGGGTTCCAAGATCAGAAGTTTCCCTATTTATAATTTCATTCCCTCTCCATGTGATCTGTGTCTTACTTTGCAAAGTCTACGCTGGTTTTTTACTGATATTTTGTATTTGATATTATCTCTGAGCTCCATAAAAAATGTATCTGTTTTGTTTACTGGATTGAATTGTTCGGCTATCTCTTGAATGAATGAGGAAATGAGCATAGTATGCAGTTTCCAATAAATCATTTTAATTTATATTTAATTTACATATCCATAGATATGTTTATTATTTGTCCATATTATGTGAAAAATGTTTCTTTGTGATACATAAAAATATTGAATAAATACCAAAGTAATGCAGTACTGTTATCTATATTAACCTTTTATAAAGTTGGAAGAAAAAGTATAAAATTTGCATAATTTCCTGGTAAATTTAGATTAACTCTAGATTTATTTACATATAAATTCAATAAAATTCATTGTATTTAGTTATATTTTAAGGAGTAGCATGAAAAGATAAGCTCAGAACTGAGCTCAGTCTTTTTTTAATTTTTTTTTTCAAATTAGGTTTACTGTAATTATCCAGAATATGAAACAGACTTCTTATTTTTTTCAAGGCCAAACAATAAAATGTAGTTTAATGGATTAGGAGGATTAGTACCTCTTGTTAATAAGAATTAGGCATTTAAAATTTTTGAGAGATAAAAATTTGTATTTTTATAGGCATCTCATTTTAAGATTATTACACAACACAGATTTTTCTTTATCAAGTAGTCATTGAGCACTGTGTGAGATATTCTAGACACTCATAAAAAGCAAGTAGAATTCAAATTTCATGCAAACAAATACAATGCATGAGTATATGTGCTATGAAGGATGCATGATGAGATTGTGCTGACTGGTTAAACATGATCCTTAAGTAAAAATGTTATATATGAGGTAGACGGCACTGCAAATTGTGTCTGGAAGTGAGTAGAGGGGACAGCAAATTCAAAATCATGTACTGGGAGGAACCAATGATAAAGAAGACAGACTCCCATTCTTGAACCATGTGACCTGGAGTATCATGTCCAATTCAGAGAATGACAAGAGGAGAGACAAGAAAAGGAGCAGAGAAGACTTTGTCCAGCACACTGGGCTCCATCTGAGAACATATACAAGTGCATGAGTCCCCCTCTTGTCCTTGTCCCTGAACTTACTCTGATCACTCTCATTCTCAATATGTTATATTGATTTTTTAACAGTGCACTAATATATTTACTTCCAATTACATGTTCCTGACTTCATACAGTTAAGCATATCTACACGCATGTGTGTACACACGCACCTTTCCCTTTCATAAAAAGAACATACATACATATAAAATCCTTTTTCGAAATAATTTTACATGGTTTATGAAGTAACAGGGCTTTGTTAGGAATCTCAGAATAAAGAAGCTCTTTGTTTTTTCAGTTATTAGCAGCCCTAAACATATTTTTAAATATTTCACTGCTTGTGTTCCTAAGGGGGCTGTGTTCCAGCAGATTCTTTGACAGCTCACAAGTGGGCAGGAGCCATCTCCAGAGAGAACAATAAGCGTCCACTCCCCCAAACACCCCCCCACACACACATTGTTCTTTTGTAATGATTTTAAAAGTATGGGATATATATGTATTCTTTACAGTTTTGAGTTTTGCTTGACAAAACAAAAGAAAAGAAAAAAAAAAAGAACAATTGCCTGTTTCTTCCCATCCAGAGGGCTGTAAAAATGAAAGGTGGAGTAGGTGATAACCATTAAGGACAAAAAGGTTACAAGAGGCCAGTCTGTTCTGTGATTCCAGAAGGGGCTTTGGAGCAATAAAGGAACATATACATCAAGATTATCCTACCTGTGTTGAAGAAAGCTCAAGACAACAGATCAGTGTTCATTGGTTCTGCCTGTGGGAGTAAAGATTCTAATGCATATCTACCCAGCTACTGGGGCACTAAACTGGCTAGTATAGGCAGGAAAAGATAGAACAAAGACGCAGAAGACTTTGTGAGTCCAACTAGTGTAATATTCAGTGTTAATGTTCTGGGTGTGCACTGCCACTAGGCTAAGCCAGAAGACTCCAAAGTGAAATGTTGAGAAGATGGCTGTAAAAGGAAAACAAAACTTGGTCCAACACCAGAAACACAGGAGAAGGAGGAGAAAGAAAAGGAGGAGGAGGAGCAGGAGGAAGAGAAAGAGAAAGAAAGAGGAAAAGGAGAAGGAGGAGGGGAAGGACAAGGGGAAGGGGTGAGGGAAGGGGATGAGGAGGAGAATAAGGAGATGAAGACAAAGAAAAGCACAAGTAGAAGTAGAAAAAAAAGAAGGAGAGAAAAAGAGGGAGAGTGGGGCGGGTGATGTGAAGACACAAGGCTGAATTGAAATCCCAGATTGTAACTACGGCTCCACTATCAGCAACTTAAGAATTTAGTAAAACCCTCTCCTACAGATAAGAGAAGGTGGGATGGTGCTAAGCATGTAGCCTATTGCAAAGCCCCTCTTTCAATTCCCAGCACCACTACATAAATAAATAAAAATAAATAAATGACTAAAAATTAAATAATTTGAAATTTGCACGTATTCAAATGATGACTGCCTAATCATATTTATTGTGCATATTTTGTATAAATACTGAGTTCCAGTTGTAAGTGTGAAATATGGAAATTATTAGAAACTAGATATATACCAACCATCTTCCAAGAACAAATTACTTCATTTAATTTTATTAAAATCCTTAGGTCTATCCATAATTTTCCTATTTATTAGCAGAAACAGAGGCACAAACAAGTTAATTTTTGATTTTTCATACTTAGAACAGAATGTAGGTGAGACAATACTAAATTCTCAGTAGTGTACAGTGTTACATTTGGCATATTATTAATGGTTAAATGTACAAAATGCTCAATGTGAATGAATTTAAGATATGGTCATTTTAATTAAAATTCTTTAAGTACATATGTTATCATTTTTAAATACTTTCCTTTATGTGTAATAGCATGAAATTCTTCCAAGCTCTGATTTGTGATGTTACAATTTAGCCATTTTTGTGTTCAAATATCATTTAAGTTAAAATATTATATTCTCAAGCTAGTTCTCATATTCAGTTTTTTCAAATGTCTTTTTACCATGCCCAGTGGGAACATGTCTTTGTCCATTTTGAAAACATTGGATCTTTTTGAACAGGTGATCTAAATAAATGGTACTCTTGTGCAGTCGAGAAGGCAGAAAAGAAAGCTCTTGGGATATTGTTTATTCATGTACCAAACATAAAATCAAAACACAGACCACCTCGTTGTGTTGCTATAAAGAGTAGATCTACCCTTTCGATCTCATGTCCTTACCTATATATATACTTATAGTTTTTTCAATTATTGTGATTTTTGCTTGATTATTTATTTGGAACATCCATCCCTTAAATATTGAGTTTACAATAAACTGTTTTCACAATATCAGAGCACTAAATTGCAAAGATTCTACTCTATGTAGAATATATACACCTCAGAAACCTTAGCAAAGTACATCTTAAAACATAATTTCAGAGCTGGAGATTTAGCTCAGCAGCATAAGAGCCTGCCTGGCCGACACAAGTTCGTGAGTTCAATCCCCAGTACAAAAAAACCCCAAAAACATAATTTCACATACTATCTTGATAATAAAAATCTATTTTTAATATTTTTCAAATACATATATTCGTTAGATGTTGCATGATATTTTTATAAGGAAATTAGGAAACATGATCTTAAGCAATTCTTTTTCGGTATTTTTTTATTTAATTTAAAAAGGGTAAAACTAAACCAGAACAAAGCAGATCAGAAAAAAACAAACAAACAAACAAAAACCCAAAAAACCAATGTAAGTGACACAGATTTTACAGCAACACAACAGGAGATTTATAGAGGCTATCACAATGTCTCTTGTTTTTTTCTAAATAGTTGTCTATGTCCTCACACACAATGAATTCATATGAAATAAAGTAGCATAAAACTAATCAGAAGAGAGTAATGAAGACATTGTAGGTCTTCAAAACCAGACAGTAGGAAAATCAAAAATGGCTGCCATAATGTCTCTTGTTCTCTTCAAAATAGCTGTCCATACCTTCATGTATACTGAAATTAAACAATACAAGATAGACTAAAACCACTCTGAACAAAGAATAAAGACATTACTGGATTTCACAGCATGACATATGGAATCAGCAATGGATACCATAATGTCTCTTTTTCTTCAAAGTAGCTGTTCATTTCATCACACGTAATACAACTGATTCTCATAAACTGTTTAGGAGAAGTTCAACACATGTATAAGCCTCTAAATGTATACCTATCCCTTCTGCACTAGAGGGAAAAACAAAACAGATTACTAGAAAAATAATAAACAAAAAAGACAAATAATAACAATAACAAAGAGCTCAAAACAGTGACGAAACAGGCCTTCAAAACACGGTGGTAGGAACAGAACTATGGTTTTTATTTTACACAGTGATCTTCAACACTTTCTTAGTCACCAGACACAAACATGCAAAATTATTCCAATCCTATGAATGTTAACTATTTTGTGCCACAAACTCATAGAATTTGTAGCACAATCATCTTTACTATCCTAAATGTGTTTATAAAATTTAGATATTTTTTCTTTCCCCTTTCTTTTTATTTTTCTTTTTCCTCATTTTTCCCTCAGATGTTATTTTCCCCACTTTGAGCAGATTCTTAAACTTTCACTGTATTTATTGAGGATTTTGTATCTTACATACTCTTACATCTCTTACACAAAGTAGAAAATGCGGAATTTACACATGTGAATTTGATTTATTTCACTTATGAGTATCGCCTCAGGTTGCATCCATTTACTTATAAATATGTCAATGTGATCATTCTTTATAGCTGAGTCCATTCTACAATAATCCATTGTATAAAACTACTACATTATTTTTATCCATTCCTCAGTTGATGGGCACTTAGGTTGTTTCCAAGATCTGGCTGTTACAAATTGTGCTGCTATAAACATGGGTGCACATATATCACTGTGATATGAAGCTTTCATTTTTCTTGGAACATGGTCAGAAGTGGAATAGCTGGGTCAAATGGAACTTCCACACCCAGGTTTTTAAGAAATCTTCAGACTGACCTCCACAGTGGTTGCACCAGTCTGCACTCCCACCAACAGAGCAGAAGAGTTCCTTTTTCCCCACAGCTTCTCCAGCATTTGTTGTTGGTTGTTTTCTTTAGCCTGGCTATTATTTCTGGAGTGAGTTGGAATCTCAGTGTGATTTTAATTTGCATTTCTCTAATGACTAATGATGCTGAACATTTTTTCATGTATTTATTTGCCTTTTGTATGTGTTCATGTGAGAATTGTGTATTCATCTCAGATGCCCGCTTTTGGATTGGGTCTTTGAATTTCAGGGGTCTGATTTTTTAAAATTCTTTATATGTTCTAGACAAAAATGTCCTTTGTATGAGAGATGGTTGACTAAGATTTTTTCAAAATCCATGGGCTTCCTTTTTACTCTGTTGGAGATTTCTTTTGACATATTAAAACTTTTTAATAAGACTAGATTCTAGTTATTGATTCTGGGAAGTATTTTTCATGCAGTTTGATTTTTGTTCATGATGTCTTCAAGATTTCTACCTACTTTGTCTTCCAGCAGATTTAGAGTTTCTGTTTTAGCATTTAGATCTTTGAACCATTTAGACTTTAGTCTAGTACATGGTAATAGGCATGGGTCTAGTTTTAGTTTTCAGGATATGGAGAGACATTTTTTCCAGCACCGCTTATTCTAAAGAGACTTTCTTCCAGTGAACGTTTTTGGACCCTTTATCAAAGATAAGATGGCTGAATGTGTTTGTAGTTGTAGTTGTATCTTCTAATCTATTCCATTGATCTTCAGGTCTTTTTATTGCAGTACCATTCTGATTTTGTTACAGTAGCTTTGTAGTATAACTGTAGGTCAGGGATTGTGATGCCTCCTGTCTTGCCTTTGTTGCTCAGAATTGCCTCTGCTATTCTAGATCTTCTCTGGCTTCAGATGAATTTTAGGAGTGATTTGTCTAGATGTGTGAGATATGCTAGTGGTATTTTAATTAGAATTGCATTAAATCTGTATAACAATTTTGGAAGAATGGCCATTTTCACAATACTTGTTCTTCCTATCCATGAAGAATGAGTGTTTTCATTTTCTGAAATCCTCTTCAGTTTTCTTTTTCAGGGTATTATAATTTTCCCTGAATGGATCTTTTGGTTTTTTTGTTAAATTGATTCCTCAGTATTTTTTTTTTTGGATGCTATCGTGAAGGGTTTGGCTTCCCATATTTCTCTCTAAGTGAGTTTTTTGTTTGTGTATAGGAATGCTATTGATTTTTGAGTGTTGACTTTGTGTCCATCTACATTACTAAATTTAGTTATTATACCTAGAAGTCTTTCAGTGGAGTTTTGAGGGTCTTCTATGTAGCATATCCTGTCATTTGCAAATAATAATTTAACTTCTTCCTAGCCTTATTCATTTTATTTCTCTCTCTTGTCTAATTGCTCTGGCTAGTATTTCCAGCACTATGTTGCATAGGAATGGTGATAATGGGCATTCTCGTCTTCTTCCTGATTTTAAAGTAAAGGCTTTCAGTTTTTGGCCATTCAATATGATGCTGGCTGTTGATTTTTCATAGATGGCTTTTATCATATTGTGGTAAAGACAATCTATTCCAATTTTCTTTAAGGTTCTTACCATGAATGAGTGCTGGATCTTATCAAAAGCTTTTTCTGCATCTATAGAAATGATCATGTGGTTCTTATATTTGGCTTTATTGATATGGTGGATTACATTTATTGATTTGCATGTTTTGAACCATCCCTGCATTCCTGGGATGAATTCCACTTGATCATGGTGTATAATCTTCTTGATGACTTTGCTGCATTCTGTTTAACAATATTTTAATTGAGAACATTTGCATCTATGTTCATTAGGAGATTGGTCTGTAGTTCTCTTTTTTTGGTTGGGTGTTTCTCTGGTTTTGGCATTAGAGTAACACTTGCTTTCAGGAATGAGTTAGGGAGAATTACCACTCTTTAAATTTCATTGAAGATTTTGAGAAGTGCTGACATTGTCTTCTTTGAATTTAGCATTAGGTTGTTTATCTATGTTCATTCTGTTTTCCTGATGTGGGAATTCACCACAATAAATTTTCCTCTGAGGACTGCCCTCATTGCATCCCACAGGTTCCGGTAAGTTGTATTTATATTTTCATTTGCTTGTAGATGTTATTTAATTTCTTCTTTAATTTCCTCTGTGACCCGCTGATTGCTCAGGAGTGTATTATTCAATTTACATGTTTTTGTGGAGTTTTTGCAGTTTCTTCTGTCATTAATTTCTCATTTCATGGTGCTATGATCAGATAACATGCATGGAATCATTTCAATTCTTTTGCATTTACTTAAATATGTTCTGTGGGCTAGTATATGTTCTATTTTAGAGATTGTCCCATGTGTTGCTGAGAAGAATGTATATTCTGACGTTGGGTAGAACACTGTATATGTCTACCAGATCCATTCAGTCACAAGTATGATTCAGTTCTGTTATTTCTTTGCTGATTTTCTGTCTAGTTTTTTGTCTTTTTGTGTTAATGGGGTGTTATGGTCTCCCATTATAATTATGTTATTGCATATTTGAGTCTTCATTTCTGTTAATATTTGTTTTGCATAGCTGGGTGCTCCTAAATTTGGTGCATAGATATTTAAGATTTTTATCTCTTCCTCTTGAAGTTTTCCCCTAACTAGTATGTAGTGAGATTCTTTATCTCTTTGTTTGTGTATAGGAATTTATGTATTGGTTTGTGAGCTTCTTTATCTCTTGGTTTGCGTATAGGAATTGTGTATAGGTTTGTGTATTGGTCATTCTTCGTTTGAAATTCACTTTGTCTGCAGATATAATTGCTACTCCTGCTTTTTTTTTTTTTTTTTTTATTCCTGCTGCATGAACTGTTGTTTTCTATTCTTTGACTTTCAGTGTATGAGTCTCCTTTTGGGTTAGATTTTTTTTTTTTTTTTGTACACAGCATATGGTTGGATGTTGTTTCTTGATCATTCTGCCTGTTTGTTTTAACTGGTGAATTGAGGCCATTTACATTCATGGTTATAACTGATATATATTGGTCTACTTTTGACATGTTATCTTTCTGCTATTGGTTCTTTACTTTTCCACTCTGTTTAATTATTTGCCTTGCTTAGTGGTTTTTCCTTTGTCTTTCTAAAATGTCTTTCTGTACTCTTTGTAGGGTTGGTTTGGTGGTCATGAAGTTCTTCAGCTGTTCTTTATCATTGAAGTATCTTATTTCTCCATCAATCTTTAAGGACAGTTCTTCAGGGCACATCAATCTACATTGGATATTTCATTTAGGATCTGAAATACTTCATTCCATGCTCTTCTAAACTTCATTGTTTGTGTTGAGAAATCTACTGTGATTCTGATAGGCTTTCTTTTATAGGTGATCTGCCTCTGCTCTCTAATGGCTTTTAATATTCTGTTGTTATGTTGGATTTCTGGGATGGTTATTATTGTATATCTGGGTGTAGTTTTATTTTGGTTATGGTTACTTGTAGTTGATATATGCTTCACTGATCTGTATGTCAGTTTCCATTCTCATGTTTGGGAAATGTTCAGCTATTCTGTAAATAGCCTCGTAATGTCATTTGTGTTGTCTCCTTTTTCATTCATCCCTGTTAATCTTATGTTGTTTTTATTTGCATCATCTTGCAGCTGTTTAATTATTTCCTGATTCCTTGTTATTTTTAAAAGATCTTTCCTTTCCTGTTCACAAGCTGCAATCTTGTCTTTGAGATCTGAAAGTCTATCTTCAGTGTCATTGAGGAGGTTTTGCCAACTTTTGATGGAATTTGATTTCCTGTATATCTCTTTGAATCTGATTCATGCATTCTGTTCGTTTCTTATATTGTTCATTCAAGGTTTCCATATTTTTTCATTGTTCCTCTAATTTTTTAACTATACCTTTTTTCAGATGTGTTCAGCATTTCTTTCATTACATTTACTATTTCTTCTTTTACCTGGGAGATTATTTTTGATCTGAGTTCTTTTATAGCTTCCAAGGGTTGTTTCTTTACTTCAGTTGCTATCATTTCAGGTGTTTTAGATATATGGCTTACAATTTCTTCTATGTCCATATCTCCTAGACTTGTTTGGGATGGGCTGGAGGTTTGAGATTGCATTTTTCTCTTTCATTTTGTCATTTTCCTATATTCTCTTAGGGAAGCCAAAGGCAAGATCTCAGTTGTTTCTTGGGTTGAGAATATCCATCCCTACTGCAGGGAATTTCCCAGGTTCAGTATAGGTCCTTAGACAGACCTTACCAGATGGTTTCCAACCACTTGGAGTTGCTGTGTGGGATCCTACCAGTCTCAGAGCTATGTGCCAAGGCTTCCCCCTCAGTTGGAAATCACTGCATGCCCTTTTGACCTGTGAGGCAGAATGCAGGCAGTCTCTGCCCACTCAGTGATCACTAGCCAGGGCCCACATACACCCAGAGGAAGCCTCTAGTGCATCCTTCAGTGGTGTGGGGTGCTGGGCAGGGTCCTACCAGTCTCGGATTGACACACCAAAGCTTCCCTGTGGGGTGGAAATTGCTACACATCCTTTCGACTCACGAGGCAGAATGCAGGTGGCTGTGGGCAACTCAGGGGCTGCTGGGCCTCTTAACTAATTCTTAATTCAGAGAAATTATTCTTGTGAAAGGTCAGTGGAATATCGCAATCCTATATCCTTTGCGTGAATTTACCTGACTAGTAGAAAAAAGACATCAAAACAAAGTAGCAACACACACACAGTTTGAAGTGTAAAGCTTAGCTTTATTAATACAAATATAACCATATAATTTATGGATATGCAAGACCATCCATAAACCTATATAAAATACAAACATTTACTTAAAGAAAATTTGAGATGGATAAAGTTTGCTAACCATCTCTTGAGATTCAAATAATAACTATCTGTTTTCTTCATCATCATAAAATTACTATAATGTAGTTACCATTGTGACCAGATTGTTATCAGTTAAACTTGCAGTGAAGTCAGAGTAATATGAAGTGTTCTTTATAACTCTTCAAATGGAAATACTAAATACCTTCCATAAACTTATCTAAGTTTCAATGATAATTAGTAACACTAAATACCAATCTTGTTTTCAAACATAACAATTTAAGAATGACACTTAGAGATATAGCACAAGTAAGATATACAATTGAATAAATAAGGACAAGAAAGAAGAAAATAAGAAATGTATTCTTTTTCTTAAAAGATCATTGAAGTACATATTTAGGGGGAAAGCAAGGAAAGGAAAAAAAGATATAGAAAACAGGAATAAAAATACATGAAAATTTTTTTTCAAATGGAAAAATAAATAGTTGACATAAAAAGTCTTACCTTGATCACCCAAATGGTTAATTGTTGGGGTCTGTGCCTAGATCCCAAACCCCCCAAACAAGTGCATGGTGAAGGCACAAATGAACGAGATAAGATAAGCAGCATGATCTTCAGGGCTCCAGGAGGACCAATTATTCTGCAGTGTTCTTGACTCTGCTAGTGGATGGACAACCAGTAGCCTGTATTTAATCAGAACAAGGAAGGGATTGAGTGAAAAATGCAGGAAACCTGAGCAGGATCTTGGGAGGGGTTCAAGGATCCCTCTGAGCAGCAGACAATGCTAATTAAAGAAAACTATCCAGAAAGTCTCCAGGTGGCCTCAGCTGTGGCCTATCGCACACCCTGAGGTTTCTCCTTATTCTCAGTTCAGTCATGCTCAGGCCATGCCACAGCCCTGCCCATGTATTCAGCTCCAACAACTAATATTATTAGCACTCAAGCAATCAAACAAATAAAAAACACAGCAAAATTGGATTCTATTTATAAGTGCTAAAAGAGAAAAAATGGTAAGAGAAATGATAAAATGTTAATAAATAAATGGTTTGTTACACTGCTAAGGAAATTAGTGAATTAATGTACTGCAGTATTTTTAACATATTTCTTAAAATAAATATAATTCTTTTACTGAAACTAGAGTATATCATACAGTACTAAGTAGAAGAAAACACACTTTTCTAACATCTTAAGAATTAGACAATTTTGATCAGTGTTACAAATTAAAAGCCGTGAAGTCTAAAATATAATCCAATACTATGAGTTAGAATTAAAACCAGAAATATTGCAAAATACATGTGGTATTAACTATAGAGTATTTCTAAGCACTGAGAGTCTATCAATCTCCTATCATGTGTGTCTAAAATATGGAATAAATATGCTGTCTGCATTTATTAAATTAACCAAAATGTCTCCAAAATGTACAAATCAGAAGACAATTATTAATTATGACCTATCTAGGATATAGACATGTTATATAATCTATAGCATACTATTATATATTTATAAAACAAATTAGCTAGACATAAATGAATAAATTTACAAAGATCCTAATGGCAGCTATTTAGAATCTCACTTATACAGTTTTATTGTTAGGCCTTGTTTAATGTTTGTAAAACATTAATATGTTTTGTCTGCAACAAAATTAAATGAAACTAAATTGTAAGTAAACACAGCTACAACAGTCAACAGTGGTTATCACTTCATGGAGTTGGGCTACAGATGCACCTAAGAAAATCCAGAGAAAAGGTAATTTTCACATTTATTTTCAATTTTGAAAAGAAAAATTGTGATCACCTTTGAATTCTGATCACTTGGGCATGAAAAGTTTACTGAGTAGAGGACAGAACTGGAGAGAAACATTCTCTGTAGTGTAAAAACACACTGAAATATGAACTGGTTGCTCAAGGAGAATATTCTAGGCACTGATGGGTAGTAAATGGATTGCAGATAGTAGTTGTCCTTGAATATCTGTCTCTGTGTGTCAAAGAGCGTTGTCAAACATATTCATAGCATTTGAGGGATAAGAGGGTAAGATTAATAACACTGACTAGATAAATGGTTAAACTCCTCATCACTCAGTGAATGCCTATACAATAATTCACAATCCAACCCTACTTTATCAATTCTTTAATATATAGCACAGTTTCTGTTGTTCATTCACGGAGAGGCCAGTATGGCCAAAAAGGTGAAACTATGTTATGCCTTTTGTCTTGTCCTTATGTTTAAATACCAGAGTAGGAAGTTCTTATTAGTTCAAATTTCTGAAATTTATCACACTTAATAAGTGGGTAAAATATTTTGAATGACAATCTGAAAAAGGTAGATTACTAAGAATATTTTTAAGTTTTTCGTTTAAAAATTTAGTTCCACATTTTCACCCTTATGCATGGATCATCGCAAATCACAAATTACTTGGAGAATTTTGAAAAACTATAAAATTGATCATCTATATTCCCTTTCAATCAAATATTCTTAACCTAATTTTATAGCAAATATCTATTCACAATAAAACATAGTAGATTACTAAATGAAATCCAGACTTAGAATATGGCAGTGAATATTGATTTGTTAAGCTTGAAGAGTTTTCTGCTCAGTGGACTTGGTTCTTATTGAGGACAGTCATAAATAACTTTAAAATGTTCTGATGTGATAAGAAGGAGCTGTGGATTAGGTCATTGTGGAATTATAGTTCCCTCCACTTAATGATTGTAGAAAATTGCCTGGCAATCGAACAAAGAGAAAGAGGGTGATGTGGTGAATGCTGGCTAATTAAACCAATAATTGCTTCTTGTTGTGTACCCAGATAATGTGCCCCTGATAATTTTAAATGAAGTCTTAAAGCCATCTTCTTGAATGAAATGCTGTGCTAGTGAAAGCTCTACTATATGCAGTTCTCCTTCTGCTTAGAAGGTGGCCTACTTTAGAGAGTCGTATGCATTGCTCAGTTACAAAGAAGAAAAAAAAAACAGTGGCATAGAAGATTTCTCGTATTAGTTGTATGCATGACAGATATTTTGTGTTGGTGTTTTTATTTCTTACAGACATGCAATTTATAAACATTTGCCAATTAATTGTTCTAAGAATAGAGATATCATATTTAGGGAGAAGCTTTTAATATTAAAATGGGTTGAGCTCCAATATCTTACTGTATTAGCCAAGCATATTTTATAAACGACCTCATATTATTAAAAATTAACAATAAGTTACTGGGATTTTTTGTCATAAATATATTTTATTTGACTTACTGCCCTGAAACATCACTTAGTCTGAATCTTAGTTTTGAATCTATATTATTAAAAATTATGGTTTAAATATAAAACAATATATACAATAAAATAAATTTAAAATTTTGCAAACATATTGTTTAGTATTTTTGTTTCATGATGTAGCTAAGTGACTCATTATAGATTTTCTAACGATAACTGAAAGGTTTCCACATATGCTACCATCATGAATAATATCATTATTTTTAAGAAACAGAAAATGAGAATCTTTTATGCTTTATTGTGTATAAGATGCTATAATGATTAGATTTGCCAAATTTATCATCAGTTAAATGCTTTAACTTTCTACTGCTTGTTGGTATTTCAGGATTTTGATAAATCAGTAATTTATTTTCCACCAATTTCCTGTGGAGTAATCTAAAAATGCTGATTTTTTTTCTTTATAGGAAATTCACCAGGCTATGGTTCTTGCAATTTTTTAAAAGTAGAGTTATCACTCAAGATAGACATGTTAAACATCGAATTATTAGTATATTTTTAAATCATGTCTAATTCAAAATTAAAGCTTTCTTAAATACTATGGTTTCTGAAACAAAGCACCATTCCATATTCAGAAATGAAATTTTCTTAATGATACATGTGTATGTATTCACAAAACTATCTTAGATTTGAATGTTAATGGCATTTACATGCCCCTTCAGTTTTCCTAAACATTCATATATTACAGAATATTTCCAAACTACCAACATTTTCTTCCTTGTTCCTTAATAAAACAATTTTAAAGTATAAATATTTAATATTTAAACATAAACAATTATAGATAATTCTGGAAATATACTTCCTCTAATCAACTGAGAAACTTTTAGAAGGAAAGCTATGTAGAAGTCATACTCTTATTTTCTGTCATTTATAGAACATTTTCTTCATTTGTTCAATGCTTGACAGAACTTGATGATTATAAATATTTCCTCAATAATTTTGGACTATACTATTTGTGTCGGGTTGTAAGTTTATATTATGTTATGCTTTATTTTTCTATATAGTATATTCTATTTAAAAATGAATTTTTAAGGACAAAGAAACTGAAGTTTCAATTTTATAGACTGGGTCAAAAGTAAAATTTAGAGAAATTTAGAGAAGCATACAATTACATGTATATTTACACGTATAAAGGCATATATATATATATATATATATATATATTTGCAAATGATTTAGTTTATACATTTAATTTAACATGTATATGTACACATATAAAAGAATATATATATATTTGCAAACAAAATTTAGTTTATACATTTAGTTTAACTTTTCATAACAGAAGTGTTCATTGATTACAAATATTTACAAATATGAAATTAGGTAGAACAAAATTAATTAGTAGGGGCTATTACATGATTTACTCTTTGTGTTTCATTCAGAAGGTTTATTTGCCAACTTGATATTTCCATTGTCTTTTCATAAACACAATTTAGGCATCTTCTGAGATTCTTCTGAGTGTTATCATGTTGTCAACACACAAAATAATTGTTTCTGTCATTGTATTCTGACTTGTATCTCTATACCATACATACTGGCCCACCCTCACCCAAAATATCTACCACAGACAAAATAACCTTAGTTTATTTGTAACATCTAAAGTAGTTGGGTGGATTTTTGAATTTATGGAACTAACCATCATAATTTTAAAAATGTGCTATTTCTGTTACTATAAAACACAAAATATTCACTGCTGAGGCATGTGAATAGACATCATAAAGGATGCACAGAAACATTTTCATGTTTGTATTAATATTTTTAATTTGCTTTCAATATTAACATAGAAGAAAGTTATAGTATTGAGTACATGACAGAACCTAACACATTCTATAGGTTATTTAAATTTTAATGTAGACTTTTCAAAATTATATTAGAGTTTCACTGTGGGTTTCATTATAAACTATTTCTTTAGGACAGGAACATTTTATTGTCTTGCCTCAACTCTCTTTATATGAAAAAAGTATTTTTGTCATGTTTTATTAAAATATATAGCAAATGCTTATTTTATCAATAACTACAGAGACAATAAAAATGGAGGCAGCATTTAATAAGGCAGTGCTACTGCCACGTAGCACAGAAATCTCAATTTTTTTATATCCTTGCTGTTTCTTTAGGAATACCAGGGTACTAATAATGCAACATAATTTGTTTTCAAAGTAACCCATTTTCCTATATAAACCTGAAACTTAGTGAGTGCAAAATAATTCTTAGTCATTCCTGCCAATAGCAATTCTAGCAACCTATTATTAATGATAACAATTAAAATTAATATTCAAGCAATAGTATATCAACAAATCAGGTGAAATAAAATTTAACTTTTTTAAATGTGTCATACAACTTCAGTCTTGCGAATAAATATGCACACATTTATACCGTGGGAATTAGAATTTCTGTGACAAATATGCTCAATATGCTTGAATTGGCAGAAATTCATACAGGGTAAGACAGTTTTGCTATAAAAACTTATTTGATTTGTACTGTCTTTACAAAAAAATTCCTGTATAAAACCATCTGTTTATAGTTTGTAAAAATAGTCTTTCAATGCCTCTAGTCCTAAGCATCATAATTTATTTGAGACTAAAATGTGCTGATAAAGATGATTCCAAATGATGAATGAACACAAACAACAGCAAAACACTGTTGTGAGTGGTTAATTGAATATCATTCCTCTT
The DNA here is from genome assembly GCA_004027455.1 of Hydrochoerus hydrochaeris. NCBI lineage: Eukaryota > Metazoa > Chordata > Mammalia > Rodentia > Hydrochaeridae > Hydrochoerus > Hydrochoerus hydrochaeris. The sequence goes on from PVLA01003145.1 coordinate 217,063, forward strand.
TCATGTACAAATCATCTTGATTTCTCATTTCAGCTCTAATTTATACAATATTCATTTGGACTTGGAATGTTTAACTTTACTCACACCACAATATGTATCACTCTCTATATAGCACAACAAATCAATATAATGAAATATTAACATCATGTCAAGAAAAACAAAAAGAACACTACACCTGAGAAAATAAATTTTACCTAGCATTATTTTGGTAAAGATTTTTCACATTAACAAAACAATAAAACCCATATTAATAATATAGACACAGCAAAGGACTAAAAACCATAGCTCACTCTTAAAGAATTCAGTGTTGTATAAAAGTAGCAAAAATTTTGAATTATGGTGTAAAATTCAAAATGCCTAGAAAAACTGTTTTAAAGGATGATGTGTATATTTAATATTTCAGCTATTTGAAGTCAAATGTTTGAGAATTATTAACACAATAAGACAACAGATAGTTATAATCAGGGTTTCTGAGTAGTTAAAAACTGATCTTCACTTGCAGAGTAGAAGTTTGTCTACACTAATTCAGAGGATAAATATCATTTCATTAAGCATGCTACTACTTTTTGCCCAAACTATTAAAAGTGGTTATTTTTAATGTTATTACAGTACATAGAAAACAGTTTTTAATGAAACTCCTTCTCATATCCTGATATTATAAGATAAACTTTTTGTACACAAGAAAAATTGTATACATTTGCAAATCTTTCAAACATGTTAAAATAAAATCTAATGTGGTATGTATCTCCTCCATAAAATATGAAATAGAAGTATTCTAGTTAATTTGCAGAAAGGTAAATATTGTTTCATTTGACTAATAATTGCAATGCCGATCATAACAACATGGTTCATCTTGGTAAACACAAAGAAAATTGTATATATTAGAGACAAAAGAAACAATCCAAAATTCTGTCTTCAAACATACACACGTATGATAAATCAAACTGAAGTATTAACAATAAATAATTAACAGAATAAGCAATTACAAAAGAGAAGCAGCATGAAAAATGTGTATTCACACAAATAAAATATAACCCATGAACTGTGAAGGATCTAAATATACTGTTTTAAATTTATGAAATTTATGTTGCACTGGAGATCATAATAATGAAAAGTTATATCCAAAAGAAAGTAATGGAAATCATAAAATGAGAGATAGATTTTGATTTAATAGAATAGAATACATAAGATTAATGCTGTGCTCACTAAAGATCCCATTGGATAACCGAAAATATATAAAAAATAATCTGTATTAAATCAGTAAAACTAATACAGTGATTATAACCCCAGATTATAATGTATTGAAATTTCTTATAGGACTAACAAAAGATATGATCATGTTGATAAATACATGAGAAGAATAACATGCCTCAAAACCATTTAGGAGATCTTAGCTACAAACAAATGCCAAGGGAAATCTGAATTCTCAGAAAATAAGTATAAGAAAAATGGAAAATCCTTTATATAATCACACTGGAAACTTGATGGTTAAACTCCTAAACTGGTGGACTGACTAGTGCAGTTTTCCTCTAGTTCTACCATTTTGAACGTATTATCAAGAAAGTTAGATGTAGCAAAATGTGTATATTTATACATTGTTGCTGATTATGTAGCATTTTCATAGCCTTATCACAGGATATATTTCAGTATTGTTTATATTCTAAAATGCCCATACCACGGTATTTTGCAATCCTGCCTTTGAAAGGTTTTGTTTAAAATCTATTCATGTACAGAATTCAGACCATTGTACACATTACACTTTTTAATGTATTCGTACATGCCAGATTTAAAAGAATGTGGGGAAATATATGCTGCTACACAGATAGAAAGGTTTCCAAAATATAGAGAATAAAAATCATTTTAAAACTACAGGAAATTAACTCCAACTGATACAGTGTGTAAAATTATCTTAGTGAATTTAGCTAGAATAATTAAATGTATCAGTTCATAAAGTATTTTCTCACATGATTGTCCTTCTGTATTCTTAATCTTTAAAACAAAAAAAGGGTGGTTTGTATAATTTAGATTACTATAGGAAGTGGGGCTTGAGGAATCACATTCTAAGGATTACAGGAACACACTCCATATTAGCAAGGGTCACACTGCCGCCTCTTAAAACTGGCCTTTACTGGCATCTTGGGAAACCACAAACCTAGTGATTCACAAAGTACCGCCTTGGCCTCGGAATGACAGGTACAAGCCGAAGTTATTTTTCATACACAAACTTTCGATTTAAGACTGTTCACTTGAAAGTCATTTATGAAACTAAAAAGTAAAATGTGCATGTCTGGAGTATAGAATCTAGAAAATCATTCTTCAAGACTGTTGGGTTAACCATGGATTCCAGGGTCATAATGCATAGTATAATGTCAAAATCATTCTTTTTACAAACAGCATTGGGAGTTTGTATACTATTTTAAGTTTATGCTACTGAAATATGAATGTTTGCTGCATACACATTGACATAGTTTAAATTACCCTTTGTTTTCAATATTGTTAACCAGAAAATAGATTTTATGCTTCAGAAAAAAAAATCTCAGTATATTTTAAATTGCACTGCAATTTTACTGCTAAAACTTGTGAATTTGCACTAGAAAAAAACCACGGTGTGAATAATCAAGTTACTTAGAATACTATAAAACAGGTAGATGACTAATAGAGAGAAGTAAACTGTATGTTATCTTCAGCATAATTGAGAGTTGCTCAAACTTAGTCAAATGTGAAAATATCAGGAAATTCCCCAATTATTTTGGAGCCAAAATTATTTTCAACCAAAATTAAGGAAATATTAAAATATATTTTGATCTTAAAGTAAAGATTAGGTGATACTATACAATCTTTCCATAAAATTTTGTCTTCAGCAATAAAACTTTGCCTTCTTTCCTCCATTTTCGTTTTCTTAAAGTCAAAGACCCAACCCCTTAGAGCTCCTAAATGCTTTCCCTCTAAGATTATCTGAGCTCAGACCAAAATCTTCCTCAGACACTTCAGAGGCTGCTGCGATAAATACATGTTATTAATGTGTCTATTCATAAACTTTTTTAGCCACAAATACTTTGTATGAAGAATCTAAAAATCTAAGTATCAGAAAAAGCAGTATTTCTTCCTCTCAAAATCTACTTCCTTCACTTTTTCCATTTTAATGTTAATTCTGTCCTTCTAAACCCTGAGTCAAAAAATTTAGACCTTTCATTGATTATTTATTATTAATTCTCATATCAAAACTGGTAGCAAATTCTTTAGTTTTCTCTTTGCAGCATAACTGGAAGTCAAACATATGCCCCTATGTCACTTAATTATAGTTTACTTCTCTCTATTAGTCAATGACTTTTATGTTGCTAGCATACTATACCTGATGCCCACAACTTGAAGGAGAAGTTTAATTTAATTCAGAGCCTTACAGAATTCAAGACCTTAAATTCAGTCTTTTCAAAGTCTCAGAATATGAGCAAAACATAGGCGTTTCACGCCAAAGTGTAACATGCATTTCCTCTAGTCCACGTATTTACAGAAACCTCAATCCTATCATAAACCTCTTGAGCCGGGTCTTTAATGAACACTTTTCTAACCTATATTCTCATCTTCTCCGCTCCCACACAAAGCACCCATCAAGTTCTGCTTACACCACTCTAAGGCTTCTTTAGCCTGCAGCTCCAAACCTTTGCAAATTCTTACCATACACTACTTCCAAAAGCTCTAAACCATATGATTAGAAAGATTCACAGCAACAATCCCTCCCTCTTTGGATAATAATTTTCCATATTAGTCAACTTTTTACTACTGGGTTACAGTATCGGATACTCATAAAGGAGGAGTTTAATTTACTTCAAGGTTAATTTAGTACATTTTAAAGGATTCAGTGCATAGTCACCAGGTTTCAAGGTAGGAATAACATGGCAGAAATTTAGGATGCAGAAAGCTGAATACTTCTTGGTAGCTGTGATATGAGCAGAGCAACAGAGCACGCCAGAAATGAGGAGGCACTGTATGAGAAACTGTAGCAAATGTCATGCTTGTCTCACCATTCCCAGCACCCAGCAGTGTCCTCCACCAACCAAGCAGACACCGAAGCAGATCAATTTGACACAATCAAGTGTAATCATCACTCTCTCCATCAGGAGTAAGGCGTTAGTTCCTTATGGAGCACTTGGCCACTCCATACTCCAAAAGAGCAGCCAAGAATGGTTCTTTAAAAATGTTAGAATCATGTCACAGTTCCTTCCACATATCTGCAGTGGGCTCCTTTTTAAAATAACGAATGCCCCAAATCCTTTCACTCAGCATCCTCAATATTTACGGGTAGATTAAAAATGTTCTATGTCTTGGAAGCCTATAATTAAATTTTTCTTCCATATCAAATGTTATTCTGATAGATCACCTGTGAATAACTCCTTCACTTTCTCCCTGTCTTCAGTAAAATGTCACACTCCTAATGAATATCCTAAGACTAAATTAACAAGACCATATTGTTTAGTGCTATCTTGACTTACTGTTCTACATATATTTTTCTCTAATACACTCATTGCCTTTCAACATACAATGTAAGTAGTATAATATATTTTTGATTTACTGTTTTGTATAATGAAAAATTGATAACTAGAGTGATGATTATTTTTCTCACTGGTAAATCCCTGGTGTTCTGAAGATGATTGTGTTCAAATAGCCACTCAACAAATGAGAAAATTTATCAACATTACTTTTTTATATTATAGTTTCATATTATTCAAGACAGGAATTAATATTTATATAGAGATACCTCTAAGAATTGTTGGAACTGTAAAACTCAACCATATAGGGAAATCATATTTTTTCTCCTTATTCATTATTTCCAGTCAATTACAATGCAATTTAATTTTTCTAGTTTAGTGAATTTAGAAATTCTATTATCTTAAGTAGCAGACAATGTCATCATCATTAGAGATGTCAGTTTTGAGTTCTATCTATTATTTAAAAAAACTGATTTTCTGATAGCTTTTGCTTACAGTTGGGAAAATTAATATGCATATATGTACTGTAGTCATTTATAATGTAGAGGTAATGATAACCATGCTGATTTTGAGTTGTGATGTAGGAATTAAATGAGTTTTACACACACACACACATATTTAGACAGAGAGACAGAGACTAACAGAATATAGTGAGAAATTTAAATAGTGCCTAATACTTCATAAACTATCAAGTTCTTTTAATTTTCAAAAGATAAATGTTATATTCTTGTATATTACTATGATAATACACAGAATAGTCAAATATTAGGCATATTTCAACTTTAAAGTTTTAATATACAAAAATGTTCTAAATCACTTGAAATTTTACATTAGAAATTTATTATGCTATGTACCAAGTATATTTTAAGTAAATATAATTAAAAGCAGAATGATGATACAAGCTGTAGTTCTAACACTTGGGGGGCTGAGGCAGAAATATTAAGAATTTGAGGTCAATATGGATAGGTAGATAGATAGATAGACAGACACAGACAGACAGACAAACAGACAGGTATTCAGTTTCTTCAAGGTTAAGTTTGAAGTTTTAACAAAATAGATATAAAAATTAATTTTCCTTAAAGAAACTCATCCTATGGGAAGTTGCTTTGAAAATGTATGTTTGACTGTTATTGTCATTTGATTTTTTTTAATATGAGAAAAAATGTGACATAAAATTCTTTTATCTTCTCATTTGAAAAGTTATATTTAGAGTGTCTAATTTATCTACAATTCTACCAGCTTTTCTAACAAGTTAATAAAGTTAATAAAGATTGATTTCATTATATTTTTATTCTGTTTTAATCATACCTTCTTGTAGGACTGATTATAAATAGTGTTTATAATATTTTAAATAAATTCCCATGCTATCTTATGTTCACTTGTATTTCTTATATAATTACATGTCATATTCACCTGATTTAGTTCTGTTTCCACTGTTTTTCATTTGTAGATTCACATATGATGATACATTGTGTATCTGCACTCTGTAATACAAGTAGAATTTCTTCACCACTTCTAGGCTATTTTACTAACACTGAAGTGAATAATCTTATTTGCCCTGCTGGGAGTTACACTGAGAGATCCTGGCCCTCGTCGTTAACCCTTATGTGACTTCATACAGTGTTAATCAGCACTGATTATGAGTGACTACAAATCCTTCCTTTGTATAATCAAATGAATTTGTTCATTTCGGCATAGCTACAATAATTTGAATGACTATTTTGTTATCCTACAAGGATTTGGTGGCAAGCTAACAACCTCAGCTCTTACAGTGATCCACTGAGATCTTGAGAAGTGCTCCATTTTTCTCATGCTATTTTCAGTATTTCTGTTTATTCATTCATCCAATTATTTTGCTTTTACATGAAAAATAATCAGCTTTTTTTTAAATCATGCAATTCCATTCAGATTTCTTTGGGAAGCAATACATGGAAATTCTGCTTATGCTACCTTGTTTCTTCCCAATAGATCATAAATTGAGACCAAGGAACAGGAACTTAATTCATTCTTATCATCTGTTATCTCCTGGATCAAAGTAATAGAGTCTGTAAATGTATCAATGCCCAATAAACCACTGTAGTTTGAATTCTGAATGTTTCAGCTGCTTCAGTATTTCATTAATGTTAAGGATAGGGTAAAACGATTTTCTGATTCAAATTGACACTTGATTCATTGGTGAACTTCTCTGCAAAAGATGCTGTTATGTGATTGCCCTAAGTAAAACCAAAGATGATCTTCATTTTCCAGGACTGATTGCAAGAGCACAAGATCCTCTTTTCTACCATACGTGCAATTCAGTTCAATCATGACTTAAACGTGTTCCATACACACCCCTCACCCCGTAAGTACTGTTATCTCTTGACTGAGTAATGCAGTGTTTTCTATTCCGTTAATTTCTTGTTGTCCTAGCCCTGCGACATATTATCTTTCTTATAATTATTGATCACTTAGGAATACTGTTTTAATGAAAACTTAATTATCCACCTCTAGCGTGATGTTGCAGTCTGACATACATAAGTGAAGCTGTAATGAAGATCTATCAGGTTTAAGCTGCTTCGTTTATTTATTTGGTACCAGAAATCGCATTCAAGACCTTACATTTCCCAGAGAGGCTCTGTGGTGCTGAGCTATATCCCGATTAGGCTGCTTCTTAATTCCTTTTATTTTCAGCCAAATGGGTAAAAGTTGCCAAAATACCACACTGCTGGTGAAACTGCCCATAATAGAATTTCCTTTGAAATCTAACGACTTTGTATTCTCTTGAGCTTTTATATCTACCAGTGGCCAAAGCAGTTCATCAACTTAATAAATGGTGTAGCTTGAAAGACCTTCTCAGAGATACAGTCCTGGCCTACTTTTCCTTCTGTCTACCAGGAAAAGCTGAGACCATAATTTAGCAGTACTTAAAATGTGTTCTGATTTTCATGTATCCTTAAACACTGCTAACTTCATTTATAAATTCTCACAATTATTTGGTGATGAGTTTCTGTGTGCAAATAGACAAAAATTATATTTTATTATTTCCTCCTTGGATGCATTTATTTCTCTCTTATTTGGTTTCTTTGGGGAAGATATCCAATACTATATTAACTAAGATTGAAGAAACTGATCATCCTAGTATTTTTGGATTTTATAGAAAATTATTTTGGCTTTCCTGATTCAATATGATGTTAGTTATGGAATTGTCACATATTAATTTTAATGTGTTGTGGTGTGTTCATTAATTCTGTACTCAATTTATTGAATTTTTATCAGGAGGCACTATTAAATTTTATCGAATCTCTTTTCCAGAATTTTTGCAATATTTATGTGATTTTTATCCTCATTCTTGTGGCATAATTTATTACATTTATTGATTTGTGTACCTTGGAGTCATTCATTCATTCTTGGGACAAGTTCCACTGAACCATGTGTAATAACTTTGACATGCAATTCAATCAGATTTGCTAATAATTTATAAGATGTTTTATGCTCATATTCATCAGAGATTTGGTCTAGAGTTTTCTTTTAGTTGTTTTTGTGTCCTTGTTTGGTGGAAATGTTAGAGCAATATTTGCCTTTTGGAAAGAACTTGGAAGAGTTCCCTTTCTTTCATTTATTTGGCTTTTTTGAGAATAATTGGAGTTACTCATTCTTTAAAAGATTGGTACAATTAATCAGTAAAATTTGCCTTTATGGATATGAGGCTTTGTTGGGATAGTTTTAATTATTGAGTCAATTTCACTATTTTTGTTGTGTATTCAAGTTCCTACATTTTCATGGTTGAATTTTTACAGGTCACACTTATCCACTATCTTGTGTACTAGCAGATTTTTCAACAGGTCAGGATATAGCTATTTCTATAATAAGTAATGATCTTCTTTATTTGTTTTACCAGTTGTAATGCTTCTCTTTTCATCTCTGTGTTAGTTACTTTTCTCTTTGTTGACACAAAATATCCAACACCCAACATTACCTAGGGAAATAGTTTTATTTAGCTCACAATTTGTAGAGCTTTCAGTCCATAATCTGCTGACTCCAAGTCAGGGTGGCTTGGCAGAATGGCAATAGTTCATGGCTGCAGAAGACAGCAAAAGCAATGTGAGAAAGAGGAGGGCAAACATCTTTCTGTCCCTTATATTGCATGCAGGTTCCCACCTTAGAGCAGGTGTAACACTCTCACCCTTAATTCCAAAAACAGACCATGAATCAATCGTAAACTATAAATCCAGCTATCCCCATGACTGCATAAGGATTTGGTGAGACATCTAAGCACAAACCGTAACAACTTCCAATTTACTATTTAGGTTCTTCTGCATTCTTTTTGAAGCCTAGCTGAAATTTAGTCCATTTCTTAGGCTTCTTCATTAATGTCTCTCATTGATGATTTCCTTGGATTATTTCTTTCTTTCTAAAAATTTTGGGTTTAACTTTTTCTTGCTTTTCTAGATCCTTGAGTTGTAATGTTTGATCACTTAAGATCTTATTTTTTTCTGATGTAGCTCTTTTCTACTTTTTTTTCTGTTTCACAAAATTTGCTATTTGTTTACCTATTTGAAGTTATTTTAAGAAAATATTTGAATTCCCATTTTGATTTTTTTCATTACTCCAATGTTTGTTTCAAATCATGTTGTTGCTATTTATTTCTTTTTGGGTATGCGATACTGAGGAGCAAACTCATGACTTCACACTTGCCAAGTAGGTGCTTTCGCTGCTGAGCTAAATCCACAGCCCCTAAATCATGTTGTCTACTATTTACGGATTTTTAAATATTTCTAAAATTATTTTCTAATTGATTCATAATTTAGTATCATTGTGTTCAGAGATGATAGAGATTATAATTTTTGTATATTCTTTAAACTGCTTGAGACTCATTTTGTCAAGGACACTACTTGGTGTGATGAGAAAATTATATTCAGCAAATGTTAAGTAAAATGTCTCGTATGCATTTGTTGGGGCCACGTGATAGGCAATACAGTTTAACTCTCTTTATTGCTTGATTTAATATATAAACCATTTGTGCATTTTCTTGAACATGTCTCTACCTTTAAATCAACCAATGTTTTATATAACTGGGTACTTTTCCTTTGGGTGAATATATATCTCCAATTATTACTCTCATTAAAATAATTTTATTTATCATTACATAATAACTCTTATTTAGAAAATTTTTAAAGTCTCTTTATCTGCTATAAATATAGTTATTTCTGCTCACATTTATTTTCTCTTTCCTTGAAATGTCTTTGTTCTTCCCTTGATTTTCAATCTAATTGTTTCTTATAGTCAGCATATCACTAATTCTTGTTTCAGTCCATTCAGACCACTGAAATCTTTTCATTGGAGAGTTGAATTCTTTTACATTCAAAGTTAACATTGATTGTGATTTAAACTTGTGATTTAATTATTTTTTGCCCCATGGTTTTTATATCCTTTGTTTCTTTCTCCTCATGCTCATTCTCATAGTTTTTATTTGGATAATATGTGTTTCCTTTTTAAAATTCCTTTTATACATCTGCTCTGTAAAATATTTACATACATTTTTGAAATAATAATTATCTAGATATAAGACTAAGCATTTTATCAGACCTGTGTGGTCATCACAAAAATCTCATGGGTTTGCCTGATATTCAGTCTT